>OX465120.1:11352562-11403248 GCA_949987565.1 Luidia sarsii
CGAGAAGAGGGGGAAAGATCAAAGAGAGAAGTGTGGAGGAGTGAACGCAAAAGAAGGATTATCAGAAAGTGTGCATGACATTAGTCATTACTCATTACCCTCCTGGATGTTGAGACCACGTGGTTGGAAAGTCCGAAGACGCTTCATCCACTTTTTCTCATTTTCTTTGAAGTCATAAAACCAAAATTGAGGGCCTGATGTCCAATCAAAGGGAGAATGCCTTGCAGAAAGGTACAGTGTAAGACTCTCTTTTTTTATTTAAGGTGATATACAAAAATGTTGCAAACTGCTTACTGACTAAAATTACCAAAAAGTAAATCTAAAATTTAGTGGGCCTGACGTTTCGATCCTAGCAGGACCTTTCTCAAAGGCAGAGTGACAAGGACAAAACAGATACATGTACACGAAGGAAGGGGGGAGAGAGTGAATAGGACACGGATGAGAAACAAAGGACAAAGAGTGAAGCTGGTAGGGAGAGATCAAAGGGAAGGGCAAGGGGTAGGGTAGAGATTAGTGAGAGGAGGGGGAAAGATTTAAAATAAATCTGCATTCTGGTCATTGAAGTCAGTAAGCAGCTTGCATTTTTTTTTCTCCAGATTTTGTTCATAAAAAGTACCTTCAGTCATGTGTCAATACCTTTTGAAAAAAATATACAATTAAGAATTTTACAAAATGAGAGAAATATTCAAAGAGTGACATTACTATTATTATTTTTATTTGTTTACATTTCCGCTGATGAGTGAGAATGCAGGTGTTTTTTCTTTGTTACCCTTCAAACCTCTCAAAAATAGAGTGAGGCTAACATTTTGATTCTAGCAGGACCTTTTCATCATTTCAATTTCAGTGGAACATCGCTATAACGAACGCCGATATACCGAACGTTAATTGGCTATAATGAACATACCCTTTGGCTTCCGATTTTTGTGTACAAAATATGTGCCCGCAACTGCAATAACGAACGGCCGCTTTACAGAACAATTTGCATTAATCCCGGCCATTCCCGGGATGTTCGTTATAGCGACGTTCCACTATACATGCATTATGTAGGATGGATTAGCCATCCTTTCTTCCTTCCTGGAAAACATGTGGGCAGTTTGTGAACTCATAAATGTCATAGAATGGCAGCAAATCGGGTGAATTTTTCGCCAACACATCACAGACTCGGCTAACTGTTGCTTTGCTGGTCGTCTTACATGTATTTATCAAACAGTCAAAGAGTTTCATTCCCAGACTAAAAAAAAAAACAAGATTTCATTTTCTCAATCTTCCTGTCATGTCGTTTGTCCTCTTTTTCTCTGTCTTTTTTTATTTTTTAAGAAAAATCTAACTCTGCATTTTGGAGCATTCAAACCAGTCTACTACATTGTGTAGATATGATAGATGTGATATTTGAACCAATGGCTAAGCACATGTTGCCAACTTATCGATTGATTACAGTAACTACCAAGTACAGTACATAGGCCTATATACATGTATGTACATGTACCAGTATCTCGCAAAAATGTACCAATATCTCGCAAAAATAACTAAGTTAACATTTCAAGCTCATCTGCTGACCTTCTAGTTCTATAGAAAGAGACAAATCCTGTAGCACTGAGACAAACAAACAAATACTCAGATAATGGTAAAGGCTGTTTACTCTGCTACATGTACAAAGCATGATTATTTGGATCGCGGTTAAAACTCCCTTTTTATACTGAGTGTGAACATAACTGCAATTACTGGTATCAAAAGTTGCGCTACTACTACTAGTGCAACTTTTCTACATAATCACAATTATTGGCGAAACAGCGCGTAGGGCCTATAGCATGTATGCTCCACGGAAATTTATTTTGATGTACATGTACACATGTACATGTAGTCCGTCAATGCTCTACTGGCTATGATTGACAGTCCGTGCCGTGCTTGTTTACAACTGTCTCCCTGCTTGGGCCACCCTCAAGGACACACGCACCATTTGACCGCAACGGGGGTCTGGGTTTTCAGCGTCGTGACTTTTTGGCGGGTATCTGAGTCGCGATTATTCGCGCATCACGATTACTGAAGTGAGAGCGGCCCTGCAGAAATCCACGGCTGGGTAAAACGTACGTACCGGTACACAGTACACATACACGTAACTGAAAAAAAAAGGAAAAAAAAAGAAGAAGAAGAAAGCAATGCAATTCAGGCCTGGGTGGTAAGAATCAATGGAGTGTACATCTTACGTACTTGGCACTGGAGGCAGATGGAGAGAGACGGGTGACAGTGGCGTTTGAAGTAGCAGTACTGTTCCATTATTGAGTGGGCTCCTACCCAGAGGCCCTGCGCTGGCTCTGGCCCAGGCACGGTGTGGGCCCCGGTAGAGAGAGGGTGAGGGGGTGGGGAAGGCAGGGGCAGAGGGGAAGAGGGGCAGAGGGGAAGAGGGGAAGGCAGGGGCAGAGGGGAAGAGGGGAAGGCAGGGGCAGAGGGGAAGAGGGGAAGAGGGGAAGAGGGGAAGAGGGGAAGGGGGGAAGAGGGGAAGGCAGGGGCAGAGGGGAAGAGGGGAAGAGGGGAAGAGGGGAAGGGAGCCCTGAGGGTCCTTGTGCAGAGGTCACACCAAGAACACTCACGAGGACAATCCGGACTGCGATGAGGTTAATTGGCAACAGCCCAAGTGTCAGTCGGTTGTTGTTCTGAGAATCTCCCGCGACCTTCCTCAAGAGATGCTCACATCCTTCGACTTCGACTTCGGCAGGATTGAAGAAAGCCACTTCCAACCGAATTTTTTTTTTTTAAATCCGGACTGTGATGAAATTGCCACTTGACTGCAAGCAACAGCCCAGATGTCTATTTGTTTTTAAGAATCTCCAAAGATCTTCCCTCCAAATCTGATCACATCCGTTGACAGAGAATTTGTAGGACAGTAGTCAGCCAGTCCAAATAAATAGAAAATCCAAACCACGATATGGTTACAACGTGACCAAAGGCCAACAGCCCCGAGTGTCCGTCTAAAAAAAAAAAAAAAAAAAGTCTCCAATGATCTTCCCCCAATCAATAATCACATCCTTCGACGGTGACTTGTGGCGAAAGCAAGAAAGCCACTCCCGACGGCGGAAGGAGAGGGGGGAAAAAAATATCCAGACTCCAAGGGGATTGCGCACGGCTAGCGCAGGAAGGCAACAGACGGCCTGGATGTCAGCCTTAAGAACCAACGCAGATTCTCCCTCGAAGATCAAATCCAAAAAATCGACGAAATCACACCAAAACGTCCACGGCGTGTAGCTCCTTGAGACTGATCCTCCTCAGCTGAAAACATTTCCCTCGAGACCTTTCTGCCCCCCTCTGAAACATATTCCTTTAGCTGCCTCTGAGCAAGGATCCTGCTCATTTTTTTGTCTCACTTTGTTGAATCTCTCCTTCAGTCCCGGCTCCGGTGGCTTTGCCTCCTACACGCACACGCTCACACGTAGTTAAGGCAAAGAAGGGAAAAACAACAAATGAATCCGTCTGCGGAGGAGTGGAGTCGTAGATGATGACGATTGTCCCGAGTTAAAAGGTGCGGTAATCCAATTCTGCGAGGAGAGGAGGAGTAGGAGGCGGAGGAGGAGGAGGAGGAGGAGTCGGAGGAGGAGGGGGGGAGGTGTGCTTTCCTCCAATGATGTGCAGTGCCTTCCGGAACCTTCCACTGCTAGTGACGGAGTGCGCGAGGCTTGGAAAGGCCGAGAGGAAAGGGAGGGAGGGGAGTTGAGTCAGAATCCGTGCAGCAGAGAGGGGGGGGGGCCCCCTCCGTTCAAACGTCACTGCCGAGTCCGCCGCAGAAGAGGAGATTTACGCAATGACCCGCAGCGCCGGCAGAGGATTAGACGCCGCTTCACAATCGCGGACGTCGCCGTTCTCATCGAGAAGAGGTAAGAGGGAGACGAGGGGGCAATTCAAATGCTTAATCCCCTCTCTCTGTGTCTCCGCTTCAGACTCAACGGGCGATTCCCCAAAAAACACAAGTTCACATTCAATGCCGGATACACCTCTGTATCCGATTTCACAAATTAATTTGTTTGTAAATCCCCCCCCCCCAAAAAAAGAAGCTCTCGTTAAGTGACACGTGTGGTGATCAGCAGCTAAGGCACATCAGTTATTCTCAGATTGATGTTTTCAACCCTTCAATCCATTCGGATTTTGGTGAGTTTGGTGGGGGTTTTTTTGGGGGGGTATCATTCAAAGAGACTGAATAATGACGCACAGCGGCATCCACTGGTGGTGAGAGAAAGAGACAGGGGGTGAGAGAGAGAGGCGAGAGAGGAGTGTGGAGAGAAGAACGTGACAGCCTCATTGTTCAGCATCCCACTTCCTGTCTCTACGCCACCTCCTCCACAGGGGGGGGGGAGGCATTTACATTATAAGCCGGTTGCCCTGGAGATGGTTATGGCAAAGATGAAGTCACCGTATTCAATGGATGGATGGAAGAATGATGGCAGTTGAGGCAGCGTCAGCTTGAGGCAAATAGAATTTCTTCTTTTTTTAATTTCAGGGATGACTGTGAGTAATGTACGCCGAGGTGTTGTTATACATATTTCTTGTTATGGTCGTGCGTGCGTACACACCGTCTACAAGCCGCCTCCGAGGTCACTGTCCTATGGATGACATCTCTATGGCAACAGGCGGGGGATGGGGCATCGCCGTGGCGATTAGGCCGGGTCGGGGCCACGCCGGGCCCGGCGGAAACAGAAGGGAGAGAGAAGAGGGGGAAGGCGTTCCCCTGCTGACAATGGGACGGCCGGCGATTTCAGATGCCCCAAAAAACAGACAAACCCCCGCGGATATAAACCAAAACAAGCGGCGAATCTAATCCAAAAGCCGAGTTGTACATGTAGGCTCCAGATGAGGGCTCATCGACGGAGATATCAAACAAACAAAAATCCTGAAATCCTTTTAGGTAGAAAACAAACGGTCGTTCTTCAATCATTAGATCCTCGGCTTGAGAAACGGGGGGGAAAATCCCCGAAAAACTGGAAAGATTTCGGTAAATCTGTTGATTCAGAGACAGAGGGGGAAAAAAATCCCTTTTGCAATGGGAGCTGCTTTACATCAGTGTCATACACACCCTCTCCAGAGCTAGCGAAGATTTTTGTGGCGAAAAAAAAAAACGTCAACTTTGTCACAGTGAGCAACACTTCAGTCCTGCCATTCTCCTTAAACAATGGTCAGTTTGGTTTTCTTTTACGCGGTGTTGTTGTTGCTAACGTCAGAATAATTAGGCAATTCCTCTCCAGCGGGGACAGTTCAGGGAGTCTCTTACTCTCCGTTCCCCCCAAAAAAAATCAGTTGAACGGGGATGACGTTGCGAGTAGCGCCGTGGCAAATCAATAGTCGGTTCCCCAACGTGCTGCTTCAGCCAAGGGTTAGACAACGACAATGACGGACAAGGAGAAGCGATACCACGTGATCCGACATGAATCAATGCCGTGGACTACAGGGCTCCCTCATGAATTTTTCTCTTGGCAAAAGCCGACCAACTCCCCCCAAAACACCTGCTGTCAGTCAGTCGTAATTATGATTTCTTGATCTCAATTTTCTGCACAGGCGCCTCGGAAAACCGGAAACTGATACAGAGACAGAAAGAGACAGAGACGAAGACAGAGAGAGAGGGAGGGAGAAACAGAGATAAGGAGGATGGGAGAGACAGAGACAATAACAGAGAGACAGAGAGAGGGAAGAAGAGACAGAGATCAAGAGGCAGAGACAGAGAGTGAGAGGAGAAAAGATAAATAAAGAGTAACAAGGAGATGCAGAAAGATAGTGAGAGAGAGAGGGGGAGAGAGAGAGGGAGAGGGGGAGAGAGAGGGAGAGAGGGAGAGAGAGAGATGCAGAGAGAGGGAGAGGGAGAGAGATGCAGAGAGAGGGAGAGGGAGAGAGATGCAGAGAGAGAGATGCAGGGAGAGAGGGAGAGGGGGAGAGAGAGAGAGAGAGAGAGAGAGAGAGAGAGAGAGAGGGGGGGGGGAGAGAGAGAGGGAGAGAGAGAGTGAGAGAGGGTGAGAGAGGGATATAGGGAGAGAGGGAGAGAGGGATAGAGAGAAGGAGAGAGAGAGAGAGCAAGGATTGAAGATGAGCTTGTGCTGGCTATGGCTTCACAGAAATCCTCAGAAGCTGCTGGTTAATTTAATCCCCTGGAGTGCCGCACAGCCGCCACGCAATCCGCAGTCTGTCTAGTCAATTACTCCTCCCATTAAGGCACAGAATCCATCCCGCCGACAATCCACATCAGAGAAGAAAAACAACATCGCAGGCAGGCCCCTTGCCTCCAGAGATGGCGATAGCCCAGGCCAACGCTTTTGCTCGGAGCTGGACTCTACAAGGCACGTGTGCAGTACCTCCACGGAAATTTTGTTCACACGTACGGACGCAGATGGGTGTCGACGAAACAGGCAGCTGTGCTGCACGCAGCGACACACGCGGACGCTCGATTCACGGGCGCTACACCCCGTGCAGCAGTCATCAAGCTAGGTCGCCTAAATCCAGACCACGTCGTGAGTGGCTCCGCAGCGACGAATGGTCCGAACACGCCGCGACGTCCCTAGCTTCTGCCCTAGCGCTATATCTCGATACTGAGACCACAGGGCCACTTGTGTGCACGTATAGCCACTACACACTTGCACACACACACACATGAACACCGAATCCGTGACAAGCAATGCAGTTTGACCAGCCACTATCCCCCCCTCCCTTCCAAAAAAAAAAAGGCATCGTCTAGGTGTAATGCCTGCAGTATAGGTCTCTGTGGCAAATGGCTCAATCATTTTTTTTCTTTTTCGGGCGACTATGGTCAGTGACTCGAAACGCAATACGGGAGGGAGGGGGGTAGTGCTGTTGTGCTGTACATATCCCAAGGGGGCAAATGGATTTTTTTTTTCGGGGGGGGGGGGGGGGGATGAGGGGAAGTAGAGGAGAGACAAAATGGGAGAGGGGTGAGGAGAGGAGAGTAGGCAGGACAGGGTAGGGGAGAGTCAAAGAGGATCGAGACAGGGTTTACTGAGGAATTGTCGATCAGATGCCCATTCAGACAAAACTAAGAGACGGACATAGAGGATTTTTTTTTTTAAAGTGCATAGTTTGCTGTTGGATTTTCTTTGTTCATGATGCTTCTACTCTTTATTATTGTGTCAAACTACTGTGCGTTGCTTTTAACCATTATACCTGTCTGGTTTAATTTGTTATCGTGTTGTTATTATAATTTTTAGAGATTTTTAATGTATAATGATGATTAATATCATCAATTTTTAATGTGTGAAATTTGATTAAGGTTAAGTTTATTTTTGTAGAGCGCATTGAGGAATCTTTGATTCATAATGCGTTATACAAATACAGTTTATTATTATTATTTGCGTGGTACGGGTGGCTTAATTGTCAGGAAATCCAGGCGGCATTAAAGATATTTCATTAGCGTAGGCCTACCCATCTGTAGCATCTATATACATGTATCAAAGCGCATCTTAATACGGGTACAAGTACATTTTTTTTTTTTTTTTTTTTTTCATTCGAAATTTCTTTCAGCCCCCCCCCCCCTCATTTCTGTTTTTCTTTTGGGTAACACGTCTGTCCCTGAGGACCGGTAATTTGGTTAAGAATTGGCGGAAAAACCGGGTTTCACGACACAGAGCCAACGATGAAGGGGGAAAGAAAAGGAACGGTATTGTTTGCAAGCTCCAGTTCTCCGGACAGGCAAGTCCATTCTATTTGTCTGTAATTCGGTTGCCTTTTTTTTTCCTTTTCGCTTTTTTCTTCTTCTTTTTTAAAGTTTGAGAATTGCACCACGACCTTTCTATTCAGTCATTAGATTCACGGCCATTTTATATTTTTTTTTTTTTTTTTTTTTAAAGAAATTAACGTGCAGCTGTGTATTTTTGTTCTTCTTTTTTATATCAAGAAATGGGGTTGAATTGGGAAGGCAGAGGATATAAAGCTGACAGTGGTATAATCATATGGGGTAAAAGACGGTGATGGAATTGTCAGCTACAATCCAAGGCAAGGTAGGCCTTTGTCAACTGAATTTAAACATGTACAATGAGTACGTACGTGGAATCGTGGATATATATTTTTTTTCCAGAGGGACACATTGCTTGAATAATCCCTTATCATGTGTAGACGGCTGCTGCTGATGTTTTCTTGCACTTTACAGCATGTTTCAACATGTGCATGCATACATGTGTTAAAGCCCCTACACAACATTGGTCAAGGTCAAAGAATAGCATCATACGTTGTCTGATCCAACATATGCATGAAATAGCACACGTGTGAAAATTTCAGCCAAATCTGCCAACCGAGTCTCGAGAAAATCGTGAAAACTGCTTCATTTGTTTCTCTTGAGCCTTTTCTCTTGGGCCTTTTCTTTGGGGTCTTTCCCTTTAGGCCCTTTGTTTTTGGGCTTTTCTATAGATTTGTTTGACTATCTTCATCGTGTGGCTGCCAGTTCAGACAACCATGCTGACCCCAACAATCCTCAACACAGTTTGTTTTAGTACAGTACACTGCTGAACCCAACAGAGGACAACAGGCCCCAAATTTTGTTGGCTTCTGTTGGAGTCAGCAGGGTTAGAGGTACGTACCAGAACTCAGCTACTCAAATTATTGGTAGCCACTCCAGACTCCACACTCCTATTCCATATAAAACCCTGCAAAGTATGTACATTGTACACACGTGTCTTTAAGCCACATTACAGTACTTAAGGACATGAGTATTCCCTTTTTAGTATAATCCCCAGGTGCCATTTGGACCCACAATATAGATTAGCGCCAACTGTCAAGGGCAGATGTCTTTCTCAACAATAAAAAACTCTGGCGAAGCAAGGCAGAGGAGGAAGCCACATTCAATTGACAGCAGAAAATAGATTAAATTACAAATATTGAGGGGGTGGTAAAAGGAGTTCTGAGAACATCGCATGAATGGGGGAGGGGAGGGGGGGGGGCAAAAATATACTTAGGATGGAGTTCTGCTTTTGTTTCTGGATGGCAGCAATTGATGGTTTTGTTTTGCTTGGTTCCTTTGCTTCGTTTTCTCAGGGAATTGTTGTGATTGAAAATGTGGATACAGAGGTACCATACATAAGGAGGAAGAGGTGGCTGAGGCAGAGGCAAAGCAGGGAGAGGAGGAGGGAGAGGAGAAGGCAGAGGAGGAGGCAGAGGATGAGGTAGAAGCAGAGGCAGAGGAGGAGACAGAGGAGGAGGAAGATGAGGAAGAGGAGGCAGAGGAGGTTGAGGGGGAAGCAGAGGATGAGGAAGAGGTAGAGGAGGAGGTAGAGAAGGAGGTAGAGAAGGAGGTAGAGGAGGAGGCAGAGGAGGAGGCAGAGGAGGAGGCAGAGGAGGAGGCAGAGGAGGAGGCAGAGGAGGAGGCAGAGGAGAAGGCAAAGGAGGAAGAGGAGGCAGAGATGGGACACGAGTAGGAAGCGGAGAGGAAATGGAGAGGCGGAGGAGGTTGAGGAGGAAGAAGAAGAGAGGAGGAAGAGGAGAAAGGGGAGAGGAAGGAGGAGGACGAGGAGGAGGATATTCATGAAGATGACAGTGACACAGGACCAATACAAATATAGCCATTAGGATCAACATGCCAACAAAAAGAATCACTCCCTCTTGAGAAAGCAGGTCTGTGGCTAGATTCGAACAGCAGTCCTAAGTTAAAACCACTGGCCTACAGTACTACATGTATATCAGGCAATTAACCACACGCATCCTGTGAAATGTTCTGGCTATGAAGATGCAACAGTTCAGGAACCGAATTGTCCACAGCACTTATAGTAACTAATCCAATTTGCAATATCTACATGGCAATTGTGAAACACAAGTTCCTGATTTATCCTCTCAGAACCATTTGCAGTCAGAAAGGAGATTATTGGAGCGCAGTGCTGCCATCCACGAGAGTACTGCACCGAAAAATGACGGCAAACACTTAGTGTGCAAAATCTCCTTCTAAGGCAAAATCTGCCTATTGTGCGAAAGTACATGTAAAAACAAAAACATTTCAACCAACATTGGGGATTCAATTACCTTCCACTTTGTCCTCTCCATAGATGTACAATGTAGATAATACCAAGGAGGTACGGTACATGTATTAGGCGTGCTCACCTAATACCTCTGAGATGATACCATGATGGAGTCATTAATTGATAGAAACAAATTACATGTATATGGCACGTGGCGTATGCACCATGTATGTATGTCTCCTGCTAATGCCAAGGCCACCTGTAATGCAGGTTCCATACTTTAATTAGTCGCGCACAAACGAACTGAAACATTGATGCAGCGTCTACAGAACAGTGTATTGTGTGCATTGTGTACGCCCACATCGAACAAGCATGTGCACATTGATTGACTGTTTCTAGACAACGTCTAGTGGCAGGGTGTTCCCATACATACATTGTATCATACTGTGAGGTGGCCCAACTCATAGTTTACACAAAAAAAGTACCTCAACAAAACAAAAACAAAACACACTCATTTTGGTATCCTTGTGGAGACATTGTTTTGTTCTTGTGCACTGTACAACAATGTGAGAAACAATGTTTTAAAAACGCAGTGGCTGTTGTTACGGCAGTCGTCCGTGTGGTTCCCTGACTTTATTGTATTTCGTTAGCATTGCAGGCTGGTTGAACCAGTCTATTAGCTGATAGTCTGGTTCCAAGAGCTAAACATCCTGACAAATACTGTGAAGTCAGGGAACCACACGGACGACTGCCGTAACAACAGCCACTGCGTTTTAAAAATGCTCCCAATTCAACCGCGTTCATTTTCCTCGGTAGAAATTTGGACCGTACTGTACATGTACAGTATGTCCCTTATATACATGTACTGTACATCCATAACACTTGAATTTGCGATTCTTACCCATCACAAATTTCCCGTTTTTGAGTTACAAAACATGCATTTCTTTTGTGCAAAAGAGCTGTACATCATACGTGTACATGTATGTACTGGACATGTATCTGATGTTTCCTTGCACACTAACATGTACATACACTGTATGGGCACACCCAATGTACATGTTCATGTAGATTTTGTTTATGTATTACAGTGATTAGACTCGTTCGCTATACAATCTGTGAACCATAAAACCTCTTATACAATGCAGTGCATGCACACCATTTCACAATTCCTCTACTGAGTAATAGGTCGGTTGCCACCGCAGACTCAAACAAGTCTAGGGAAACCATGTCCCTGGTCCAGGGTTCTACCCACTATCCCTACATTACCCCCAACCCCTCCCCCCACCCACACAAACAAGCCCCATGCACACTCAGACTGATGCTGTATGTCACGCCAATTTCCAAGCACAAGGAGACTTGTCGACTTACATTGTAACAGGGAACTGCGTGCCAAATGAAAACACTGAAATAAACATCAAAGGTTGAACAAGACAGGAAGGTCTTCCCACGCAAACCACCTCCTCTCATGTCACTCTCCCCCCCCCCTCTCTCTCTCTCTCCGTCTTTGTCGGTCAGTCTGTCTCTCTCTGTCTCTCTGTCAATCTCTCTGTGTCAATCTGTCTCTCTCAATCAATATGTTTCTGTCTCTCTGCCTATCTGCCTCTCTCCGTTCTCTGTTTGTCTGTCCCTCTGCCTCTCTGCCTCAGTCTCTGCATCTGTCTCTGTCTCCCTGTCTCTCAGCCCCTACGTACATGTACCTCTTTGTCTCTCTGCATCTCTGTTTCTGTCTCTCTGCCTCTGTCTCTCTGCCTCTGTCTCTCTGCCTCTGTCTCTCTGCATCTGTCTCCCTGTCTCTCTGCATCTGTCTCTCTGTATCTGTCTCTCTGCATCTCTGTTTCTGTCTCTCTGCCTGTCTCTCTGCCTCTGTCTCTCTGCCTCTGTCTCTCTGCCTCTGTCTCTCTGCCTCTGTCTCTCTACCTCTGTCTCTCTGCCTCTGTCTCTCTGTCTCTGTCTCTCTGCCTCTATCTCTCTGCCTCTGTCTCTCTGCCTCTGTCTCTGTCTCTCTTTCTCTCTTTCTCTCTGTCTCTCTGTCTCTCTGTCTCTCTGTCTCTCTGTCTCTCTGTCTCTCTGTCTCTCTGTCTCTCTGCATCTGTCTCTGTCTCTCTGTCTCTCTGTTATTCTGTTCCACACTTGTTTTGCTATTGTCATCTCTCTCTTCTCTTAATGGGACCGACAAGGCCAGACAGCTAATGCTCTCAACACACAATGTACATGTATCCAATCCACTGGTAACCTTTTCTTGGTCCTCCTCTGCCTATGATGCGTTTTTTAATTAAAGCCTGGCTTGTTTTTCCTATTATCTATTAGCTCAGCTATCGGCTGAGAGTGAGATGGCCTTGGCGGGAAAAACCTTTGGGGAATGGAAAATGCCGTGGAATTGTCCAGGCTGCAAGGATGCTAGAAGATTATTTGGAGCTAAATATGTAACAATGGGAGAGACTGCAAAAGGCCACGTCTTTATACAAATACAGTACTGTACACATTATGTATGTTCTGTAATAATGGGAAGGTGCTTATAGTTACAGTGTACACATTTTACTTGATGCAAGGATATTACAAACATTGACAATTGCATACAAATGTACCTGTACATGTGTGTGTACATGTACCGGTACATATACGGTACAGTACACTACGGTACATGTACATGTACATGTACGTATGTACAGGTGTACATGTACATGTACATCTGCTTAAAAACATGTGTGTTGTACATGTACATGTAGTACTGTACATACTGGTACGTGTACAGTACATGTACATTGTACATTGTACATGTACATTGTACACATGTACATGTACTGTTCAATGTACATGTACATGTACCGGTACATGTACAGTTGTATAGGCTAACGGTAATGTGTTTGTACGGTATGCTCATAATTCCATGTGCATGCAAATGTCACACTCATCCAATTGTAAATGTACATGTACATGAACATGTACATGTACTCTATAGATGTACATGTAATGAACATGTACATGAACATGTACATGTACTCTATAGATGTACATGTAATGAACATGTACATGAACATGTACATGTACTCTATAGATGTACATGTAATGAACATGTACATGAACATGTACATGTACTCTATAGATGTACATGTAATGAACATGTACATGTACAATGTACATGTACGTACAGGTGTACCAGTACAAGCATGTACATGTACAATGTACATGTACATGACATGTACACAAGTACATACGGGGTACATCAAAATTTAAATGTATAAATAATGTACATATACTGTACACATGTACATGTACTTATCATGCATGTACTGCATAAGAAATGCAATTACATGGCTTGATATTGTTTGTTTTCACAGCCTCTTTAAAGGGGAAGGGGACACATTATGGGGTTGTTTTTTTAGTCGCTACGCCAAGATGAGGTTGCTGAAAAAAAGTGTTCTGTCAGACTCATGTACATTGTGTACTTGTATCAAAAATTTTGATCAAAATACACTGTAGTTTCAGCCAGTCAGAGACTGCACATGTACCAGTACAACGTACATGAACTGTATGTCAGACTCATACAGTACACGTGTACATGTGTACATCTCAGATCAGATGCAATTTTCTCCTTTGGGGAAATGGGAAAATGCGATATATCCAGACATGTAAGGGGATTGAAGTTGTTTTTCAACCCCGTGAATTTTTAAAGAAATTATACTACCGGTATTATTGTATCATTTTATATCATACATTACAATGTACATTTAGATTTGTGAGCTGGGATCCATAGAAGACCAGCGAGTTTTGCAACTAAATGGATCACCCAGGGTAAACAAGAAATAAATAAATGAATAAATAAATAAATTAAAGTACACATACATTTTATGTACATGTACAATGTACCGTACATGTGCATACATTACAGGCTTGTGATGCAGATGTAACGCACACATTATCGTTTATGCGTCCATGATAGCATTATAGTCTGCATTTAAGGGAATTTATTTATTTATATTCAGATAAGGGGTGATATACAGAAATGTTGCAAACTGCTTACTGACTAAAATTACCAAAATGTAAATCTTAAAATTTAGTGGGCCCGACGTTTCGATCCTAGCAGGACCTTTCTCAGAGGCAAAGTGCACTCTGCCTCTGAGAAAAGGTCCTGCTAGGATAGAAACGTCGGGCCCACTAAATTTTAAGATATATTCAGATAACTTAAACAGAAAAAAACAGAAAGGAATTTTGATGAGCTGGACACAGGACAGGATTCAAACCTGCCAACAACTGCCAAAGTACAACATGACTTTGCAGCCTCATAATGCACAGGTCTGTATGGAAGTCATTGCACCAGGAGTATGGTACATGTAAATCTAGTACATGCACATGTACATGTACCCGCATATACATACACATTGTACTGTACATGCTTATTCAAATTTCAAACTAAACAAACCAAAAACTGACTTCTAAAAAAAGAAGAAAACCGTGGCCAGTGTCGTAGAGATCTGCTTCGGCAACAAAGTTTGTTTTGCCACTTTGCAGCGGGATTTTTTTTTTTTTTTTTGGGGGGGGGGTAAAACAATCAGGAAAAATTAATACCTGAGAAATAAATCAAGAAGAGTACACAATATTAATTAATGCAAAAATGTTGTGAACTGCCTACTGACTAAAATGACCCCCCCCCCTCCGAAAAAAATAAAATGAATAGAAAATAAAGAATAAAAATAATCATATGTCCAGTATATAAATAAAAAAACATAAAAAAAAAATAGGAGGGAGGCTGTGGAGAGCATTAGAACCCGTCAAAGTTCAGTCAAACTTTTTTTTGGCCATTTTTTTTTTTCAAAACTGTTCAAAAGAGTCTGTTTTTCCAATACGGGTATTTGCTTGACTTTACTTGAATTTTTTTTTTTTTAAATACCCCACTTGCACTTTCATGAAGATAGATTATCACTTTGGATGGTAATGTGTCATTTCCTGTTCCTTCTCACCCTCCCTACTGAATAAATTGACAAATTTGGCCGAGCCTGATCAAACCAGGGGCCAATTTCATAGAGCCGCTTAAGCGCCAAAATGTGCTTAAGCGCAAAAACTCATGAGCCACAGGATCCCCTTGCCAACCCAAACTTCACTTTTGTTTCATGCTAAGTATTAAAAGAAGAGTGGAATTCAAGTCAAAAGCCTCTCCCTCTCCCTCTCCCATCTTCCCTCTTCCCTCCCCCCCCCTCTCTCTCTCTCTCTCTCTCTCTCTTTTTCTTCTCTCCTCATTTGACCCAGTTATGGAAATGGAGCTAACGCTGGCTTGTTTACTTTTGGTGGCCTCGACACCCTTCTGATCCAACCCTCCCCTTTCCCTCTACCTCCTCCCCTCCGCCTTGCCCAGTCCTCTCACGCCCCCCTCCCCCTCCAAAGTCTAGTTTCACACCTGTGGGGCATATCACCAGCAAGAGATGAGATGGGCTGATGACAGAAGGATGAGGGGGGGGGGGAACTAACACAAAAATAAAACAAAGAAAACTCGCCACAGCCCATGGAAGATGAATTTTTCAAAAAAATGGAACAGAGAAGACAGGGTCAAGTGTCTCCGTTACGGGCTAAGTGACCTCGCATTCCTGTCTGAAATCGACAAAGTCAAGTCTTACAATAACTGCCACCCAGAGATAGATAAACCATGGAGGAAGGAAAATTTTCCTTCCTCCATGGATAAACCAACGAACCTCGGAACAGACAAATCCACAGAAACTAGCTACGTTCAGACAGCATGTCAGTTAAAACCAATCGAGTTAAAAACCGGATAGGTTTAACATTTAAAACGATGTCGGAGCATTCAGACGCACATTTTTAAAACCGATCGCATTAAAATGTTAGTTTTAAACACTGTCTGAATGTACCCACTCTGTCCTTAAATTCTTGAGAGTTTTCCCCTCGGGGGAATAAAAGTGCGGATACTGGGAACTAGGGACGTTCACAAAATTGCATCGCGATCCAAATGTCAAAAAAGCGTTCATACGACCACAGGAGGGGAGCGATGCTACACATTAGGAGCCTGACTGTGTGTTCCATGCACACAGCAAAGGTCTGCAATGCAGTCTGAGCTTGTAATGGCTGGACTGTCTGGCTAGGTCTGTCTGTCTGTTGGCCTTGGCCGCTGCTTATCTTGCCCCCAAAAACTAACAGAATTGGGTAATGAAGTAATATGCCCAACCGACTGTGACTCCTTGAGTCCGTAGGCTTTCTCTCGCCCCCTCCTCTCATCTCTCTTCCTATGGTCATATATTTTTTCCTCCTTCTGGACCAAGGACATGACAGGGTGGAGAGGCAGGGAAGAGAGAGGCGAGGGAAGGGAAGGGGACGAGAGGGGGAGGGAAGGGGAGGGGAGGGGAGGGGAGGGGATGGGAGGGGGAGGGAAGGGAAGGGAAGGGGATGAGAGGGGGAGGGAAGGGGAGGGGAGGGGAGGGGAGGGGAGGGGATGGGAGGGGGAGGGAAGGGAAGGGAAGGGGACGAGAGGGGGAGGGAAGGGGAGGGAAGGGGAGGGAAGGGGAGGGGAAGGGAGGGGATGGGAGGAGAGGGGAGGGGAGGAAAGGGGAGGGAAGGGGAAGGGAGGGGAGGGGATGGGAGGGAATGAGAGGGAAAGGGAGTGGGAGGGGAGTGGAGGGGAGGGGAGGGAGGGGAGGGGAGGGAGGGGAGGGGAGGGGAGATGAGGTGAAGTAAGGGTAGGGGGTGGTAGGGCATAGGATGGGAGGGGAGAGGGCAGGTGAGGGGGTTAGGGGAGATGGTTAGGGGATAGGACAGGGGATAGGACAGGGGAGAGGACAGAGGAGAGGCCAGAGGAGGGGAGGGGGCAGGGGAGGGGGTTAGGGGAGAGGCGAGGGGAGAGGGAGGGGAGGGGAGAAGGCAGGGGGAGAGGGATGGAGAGGGCAGGGGGGAAATGCAGTAATGACACAAAATATCAAGGTAGGAGATGTGTTTCAAAGGACAGTGGGGGAGGTAGACTATGAAGGATTAGGAACCAAGGTGAGATGAGGTGAGGAAAGGTGACGTGAAGCTGCATTTCAACTGGACTTTAAACAAATGGGAAATTGAGGTGATGGTTAAATGTCAAATGGGTAAAATGGGTAAATCTTACCCTCAATTCCCACTTGGACTTTTTGAGTCGGGAAATCTAACCAAGCAAGCAATATAACGGCCCATTAGGGTAGTACCGTACACAAACCTACGAGGTTAGATGATGACCTTTACAGAGATTGAAATAATAATAAGGCTTGCCCAACTCCATGTAACAAATGACATCAATTATGATAATAGCTGTACATACATGTACATGTACACGCCAATATACAGCTTCAAATCACACGTGTGACCTCAACCCTCGGTGGGCCAGTGGTTAAGATGTCTGTACTAGAATAGAAACCAGAAGTCGTGGGTTCGAATCCCACCCGAGCTACCTGCATTGTTTTCAGCAGGCAGTGCAGGACTGCAGGTTATATTTAGAGTACATGTATGTACATGTACACTTACTGTAGGCCAAACAATGTCGTCCAAATTGTTACCAGCATCCTGCATTTTCCTACAGACAAAATCGCCTTATGCCCTCAATCCTGCACATTCCTACAGTGTATCAACTATCATGTACATGTACATGTACCCTCAATCCTGCAAATTTCTTCTCCAGCAGTTTGAAACTAGTAGCCTGTATCCTGTATTTTCCTACAGTGACATAAACCCCAATCCCCTGAATCCTGCACAATCCTGCATTTGTGTCAACGCTCATGTGCCCTGAATCCTACAGAATCCTGCAAAAGGCAAATAGGATTCTGCAGGATTTGGGAAGGTTGGGGTTATTAAACACAAATCCTCATTAACACGGAAATCATATTACACAGCATCTGCATTTAAAACCTGGCTGGTCAGTTGAAAAGGTAGAGTAAATGTACTGTATGTAACGTGTTAAAACCATGAACAGAAAGACCCTTCACTGTCCTCCCTTTGTATAATGCTGGTACATACATGTACAGTATCAGATGTTCTCTAGAGACATGGAATAGCTCATAAACTCATCCACCTGACCTATATGTACTAATAAGACTCATCATGCCACCTCTGTCTCTCTCTCTCTTCTCTTACTGCATGTACATGTATCTAGCCCTGCCTATTCCAGATTCTTCCAGGCCCCTGAGTTATTAATGTGGCTCACGGCTGAATGGGTTCTGATGGAGACAATGATGAGAGATGCAGTGTGTGGGAGAGGGATAGAGGGAGGGAGAGGGAGGGGGAGAGGGAGAGGGAGAGGGAGAGGGAGAGGGAGAGGGAGAGGGAGAGGGAGAGGGAGAGGGAGAGGGAGAGGGAGAGGGAGAGGGAGAGGCAGAGGCAGAGGGAGAGGGAGAGGGAGAGGGAGAGGGAGAGGGAGAGGGAGAGGGAGAGGCAGAGGGAGAGGGAGAGGGAGAGGGAGAGGCAGAGGCAGAGGCAGAGGCAGATGCAGAGGCAGAGGCAGTGGCAGAGGCAGAGGCAGAGGCAGAGGCAGAGGAGAAGGCAGAGGCAGAGGCAGATGCAGAGGCAGATGCAGAGGCAGAGGCAGAGGCAGAGGCAGAGGCAGAGGCAGAGGCAGAGCCAGAGGCAGAGGCAGAGCCAGAGGCAGAGGGACATGTACATTTACATGTACACTGTGCCTCACAGTTGTACATGTACATGTGTAGGGAATTTACATGATACAATTGTACATATAAATACCTTTTCAGGTACATGTACATGTACATGTACATGTAGTATACAGTACTGCACATGTACATGTACAGTGTACATGTAGTATACAGTACTGCACATGTACATGTACATGTAGTATACAGTACTGCACATGTATATGTGTTAGAGTACACTTTCCTTGCCTGGGTGAGTTGGTCTCTAATGGAATGAATTTACAGGCAATTTCCCCATTTGACACATACTGTACAGTCCAATGCAGCCAGCTAAAGTACATGCTACTGCACATGTACATGTAGGGATTGTCCTATGTACAATGTACATGTATCTGAAGTACATGTACGCCCTTGTATGCTGATATTATATAAAGCCCTCAACTACTGTACCCAGACTTCCAAAACCAGCCCCACCCCCTCCCCCGACTCCCCCGACTCCCCAGAGCATGGCTAGAAGAAATGATTTGAGCTACCCATGCAATGTTTGAAGTAAATAAGTCATTAAGGCCAAGGTTTATGGTAATGGGGAGAGAAAGAGAGAGAGAGAGAGGGGGAAGGAGAGAGATGTGTGTAGAGTGTAGACATGTGTGTACATGTTGTACATACAGACAGACAGCCAGACATGTAGACAGAAACAGAGAGAGGGAGGAGGATGGGAAACAGATTACATGTAAGAGACCAAGACATACATGTACATGTACATGTACTGTACAGAGAGACAGAGGCAGATAGACAAATACAGAGACAGAGACAGGGACAAATACAGAGACAGAGACAGGGACAAATACAGAGACAGAGACAGAGACAAATACAGAGACAGAGACAGAGACAGAGACAGAGACAGAGACAGAGACAGAGACAAATACAGACAGAGACAGAGACAGAGACAGGGACAAATACAGAGACAGAGACAGAGACAGAGACAGAGACAGAGACAAATACAGAGACAGAGACAAATACAGAGACAGAGACAGAGACAGAGAGAAGGATACACTGAGACAGACAGAGAGACAGAGACAGACAGAGACAGAGACACAGGGAGACAGAGACAGAGAGATAGAGATAGAGAGATAGAGACAGTGACAGCAAAATATAGAGACAAAAGTGAATCTCCATGAAGTACTTTACTTTATGTGCACATACTGTACATACTGTACTGTACTGGTACATGTGGATAACTCACAACTACAATGACAGAGAACTGGGACAGTGTTGCTGGTATAGTGGTGTGGTGAATGGTCAATACTTTTTATCCCTGACACACTACATGTAGTACATGTACACATACATTGTACACATACACAGTGCACGCAATACGTACAGTACTGGTACCTCCACATTTCTATCACACACAATCAATAAGTGCGCCGACCGACGTTTTTTTTTTTTTTTTTAATCATTTCTTTTTATTTCTCCACCTTTCTTCTTAATCAAATACCAACCGCAAAGGAGGGGAACGGACCAACCTGACAGTTAGCCTGTGAAGTGGTGGTTGGTAAGAGGAGACATGGGAGAAGGGAGACGCGAAGATGCGGCAAGAGTGTCCCCGCAACGTGGCGGGGGCGTGGTTTCAACCAACCAAAGGACAGCCAAACTTGTAATTTGTTTAAAGTGTCTGTTTAGCCTGACAAAGAACAGTCACCATATTGACGGGGAGAGTACACACTGCCCTAAATGCTGAGTTACATCTACCAGGCATGCAACTCTTGAATTGTAAAAAAAAGAGGAAAATGTCCGAATGAAACTGCGAGCGCGAAGCACGAAGCCCTTACGGTGTGTGGTTTGGGGCCTGCTTAAGGGCCCGGGAAAATTTTGGATTCTAGATGCTCTGTGGTGCATTCTAAGTAGTTTGTGACAACTTATGACTTTGATTTTAAAATAAAATAAAATAATAAAATATATATTTTTTTTTTATTTTTTTTTAACGCGGAAATCCGCGGATCCGCGGACAAGTTGCATGCTTGATCTACAATGTACGGTCCCAGCTTGTTTTAGAGCCACACTCCGTCTCAAAAGAGAAGTGTTACAGTGGCGTCACCGCAAACCTTGCACGTGGAATGGTCACTCATTATAACCACCACAGCCTCTAACGAACCAGTGGGGGTCAAGGGACTCTTGCAGTGAGTCCACTCGTGATTACGATTTTTGACGTGTTTTTCCCCTCAAAACAAAGCATTAATGATCAGCGAGCAGGAACAATGTACATTGTAGCAAGTCATTTTGTACCAAATGCACTTTGTCATTTCATACCATATACCCCTGTGGATTAAAAACACGTACGTATAATGTATGCAGTAAAAGGATATATACAGTAAGTGAATGCTGTAATTGACTACCAATCGTAATGTTCTTTTGTCGGAGTGTCGGTTTCGCTAATAAATTGCCTCAGGTTATAATTGATATTTCTCTTTTCAAGTCGAAAAGTACAGTGTACATGTAATGTCCCATACACACGTGTACATGTACAATGTACATGTACATGTACTCAGGCATGCAACTCTTGAATTGTAAAAAAAGAGGAAAATGTCCGAATGAAACTGCGAGCGCGAAACACGAAGCCCTTACGGTGTGTGGTTTGGGGCCTGCTCAAGGGCCCAGGAAAATTTTGGATTCTAGATGCTCTGTGGTGCATTCTGAGTAGTTTGTGACAACTTATGACTTTGATTTTTTTTTTTTTTTTTTTTTTTTTTTTAATGGCCGAATTAAATAAAACGCGGAAATCCGCGGATCCGTGGACAAGTTGCATGCCTGTGTACTGTACATTGACACTAGGTCAATTCTTCAAGGCCTAGTGTACATTGTATAAGCCTCAGGAAGCTGCTTTAAGGGGAAAATCACTGTACATGTATAAGTCGCGGCTTATAATCTGAAAATTACGGTAGGTGTGCATCAGGCAGGACACGAAAAACAACTCGCACAATGCTGATACCATTGCCATGGCAACGGTTGCTAGGAGCCGAACACATAACCACGCTATACACATTTATTCTCCTATTTTTAAATCAATACTATTCACTATACATAGGAACTGTACATATGCACTTTTCCTTTCTCTGCTTCAAAATTAAACCCCTAAATCTGCACGGATTGAAAATTTCAATTGGAAATAACACTTTGCCATTTCCACTGAATAGAAAATTTCCAGTCAGATTCGTCTCCATTGTTTGTTTGAAAATACAGTACCGGTAAGTACATGTACTGTACATGTACAGTATAGAAGGGTTATGGATATCTACAGTGTAAAAGTCTTCTTGTGGTGTATCAGGTAAACAACATAAAGTGATACAGATTTCCATCTTGAGGTGAGTTTTCATGCTAATGGTACGCTCAAAATTGATTTGCCACTTCCTGAAAGTGCAGATGATACTGTACATCATAATTATACAGTGCATGCACTGGTAGTCTGGATGGGATGCATTGTACACTCATGGGCATAGATCAAGTGCCTTGTGGAGACCTAGTCCAATAGGTTGAATAGGTCTCCACGGGAAAACTGTAAAGGTGTATAGGTCTCCACAATGTTTTCACAAAACAGGTATGGAAATTTGTGATGGGTAAGACTAACAATCTGTCGCAAATTGAAGTGTTATCTACATCTATGAGGGACATACAGTTCAAATTTCCACCCAGGAAAGTGAATGTGGCTGAAATGGAAGCATTTTTAAAACATTGTTTCTCGTTCAGTTGTATAGTGTAGGCACAGTTCATGTACATGTACATGTACATTGTACTTAGTACTCATGTATGTACAGTAGTGTAAAAAGGTACATCAATGTTAAGTTGAAGTTCACTGATTTATCATTTTCACTTAAATTTACAAACATATTACAAACATATCTGCCTACAGTACTGTACATAATTGTAGATATACATGTTTATTCACAAGAGACATAGGCAGAGGCAGAGGCAGAGGCAGAGGCAGAGGCAGAGGCAGAGGCAGAGGCAGAGGCAGAGACAGAAGCAGAGGCAGAGGCAGAGGCAGAGACAGAGACAGAGGCAGAGGCAGAGGCAGAGGCAGAGGCAGATGCAGAGGCAGAGGCAGAGGCAGAGACAGAGACAGAGACAGAAGCAGGCATGTGTGGGCAGAGTAAGGGAAAGAGGCAGAGGCAGAACCCACAGCCTCCATTTGCCACAGAAATGTCAATGCCTGACTGTTGACGATCTACAAAAGTGACGTCCACCCTTTGGGTGAAGAAAAGAGAAAAGAGCAAGCCAGCCTACGAAGTACTATAAATGACGCCCACACGAGACATCATAAAAAAGGGGGGATTAGCCTGCGTGTACATGAAGCTATCCGTACTCAAAATGATGGAGAATGAAAAATCAATGAACTTACCGTACTGTACAGTAAATGAACAGTTTGGGGTGTTTTTTTTTTTTAATGGCAATGCCAAAAAACCCTCCTTCATCAGAGATGAGAAATGGACAACGCTGCACGGATTTTTTTTTTTTTTTTTTTTTAACTGAGAAGCTTTTAAGATGCCATATATCTTCAGGACTGTATAGAGCTCTCAATGGTAGGATCAAGGGACTGAGCGAATCGGTCTGTTTACAGCATGAATGGGGTCGTTGCACCATGACTGCGGATCGCCCGGCAAGTTTACGAGCGCGAGATAATTACGGGGGAGAGAAAGTTCAGCCGGTGGCTTAAGACTAAAGCAGCAGGGTCATTCCATGTCAATTCAGCACGCTTTTGGACCTGACCATCACTGATTCAGTGCGAAATTCGGAGCGTTGATTGGACTCCTTGAGAAACCCCCAGAACCAAAATTGTATGTAATTGTAAATCTGTCAAGTAGTTTTTGAGATAACATAATAGTTATAAACTGTTGACTGATTAGCATGACCAGCTATGTTTGGACAGCTCTTTCTCAAAAAGGAAAGCACCTACAGAAATAAATTTTACACCATTTGAAAGCTCCTGAAAGGGCCTTCATTTCATAACTTTAAACCAAACTTCTACAACGCTTCCAAACATTGTTCATGTACTGTACATGTACTGTATGTTAATGCCTTACTTCAGACTAGTCACCCCTCCCAGTTCTATTTATCAGCCTTGGCTGGCAGTCTACCACCAAAGAGGGATGGAGGCTTATGCCTTGCTTCAGACTAGTCACCCCTTCCCAGTTCTATTTGTCAGCCTTGGCTAACAGTCTACCACCAATAGGGATGGAGGCTCATGCCTTGCTTCAGACTAGTCACCCCTCCCAGTTCTATTTGTTAGCCATGGCTGGCAGTCTACCATCAAGAGGGATGGAGGCATATTCCTTGCTTCAGACTAGTCACCTCCTCCCGGTTCTATTAGTCAGCCATGGCTGGCAGTCTACCACCAAGAGGGATGGAGGCTCATGCCTTGCTTCAGACTAGTCACTCCCTCCCAGTTCTATTTGTCAGCCATGGCTGGCAGTCTACCACCAAGAGGGATGGAGGCTCATGCCTTGCTTCAGACTAGTCACCCCTCCCAGTTCTATTTGTTAGCCATGGCTGGCAGTCTACCATCAAGAGGGATGGAGGCATATTCCTTGCTTCAGACTAGTCACCTCCTCCCGGTTCTATTAGTCAGCCTTGGCTGGCAGTCTACCACCAATAGGGATGGAGGCTTATGCCTTGCTTCAGACTAGTCAACCCCTCCCAGTTCTATTTGTTAGCCTTGACTGCCAGTCTACCACCAATAGGGGATGGAGGTTTCTGTCTTGCTTCAGACTAGTCACCCCCTCCCAGTTCTATTTGACAGCCTTGGCTGGCAGTCTACCACCAAGAGGGATGGAGGCACATGCCTTGCTTCAGACTAGTCACCCCTCCCAGTTCTATTTAGCAGCCATGGCTGGCAGTCTACCACCAATAGGGATGGAGGCTCATGCCTTGCTTCAGACTAGTCACCTCCTCCCAGTTCTATTTGTCAGCCTTGGCTGGCAGTCTACCACTAATAGGGGATGGAGGCTTATGCCTTGCTTCAGACTAGTCACCTCCTCCCAGTTCTATTTGTCAGCCTTGGCTGGCAGTCTACCACTAATAGGGGATGGAGGCTTATGCCTTGCTTCAGACTAGTCACCCCTCCCAGTTCTATTTGTCAGCCTTGGCTGGCAGTCTACCACCAATAGGGGATGGAGGCTCATGCCTTGCTTCAGACTAGTCATCCCCTCCCAGTTCTATTTGTCAGTCGTGGCTGGCAGTCTACCACCAATAGGGATGGAGGCTCATGCCTTGCTTCAGACTAGTCACCCTCTCCCAGTTCTATTTGTCAGCCTTGGCTGGCAGTCTACCACCAATAGGGATGGAGGCTCATGCCTTGCTTCAGACTAGTCACCTCCTCCCAGTTCTATTTGTCAGCCATGGCTGGCAGTCTACCACCAATAGGGGATGGAGGCTAATGCCTTGCTTCAGACTAGTCACCTCCTCCCAGTTCTATTTGTCAGCCTTGGCTGGCAGTCTCTTACCAATAGGGGATGGAGGCTAATGCCTTGCTTCAGACTAGTCACCTCCTCCCAGTTCTATTTGTCAGCCTTGGCTGGCAGTCTCTTACCAATAGGGGATGGAGGCTAATGCCTTGCTTCAGACTAGTCACCTCCTCCCAGTTCTATTTGTCAGCCATGGCTGGCAGTCTACCACCAATAGGAATGGAGGCTCATGCCTTGCTTCAGACTAGTCAACCCCTCCCAGTTCTATTTGTCAGCCTTGGCTGCCAGTCTACCACCAAGAGGGATGGAGGCTTATGCCTTGCTTCAGACTAGTCAACCCCTCCCAGGTCTACATGTATTTGTCAGCTAAAAAGGCAGTTAGGGCCGACATACCACCAGGGAGGTTTCTAGGAGGTTGACTTTCTTGGGGGGGGGGGAAACAGTCAAGCCAGAAGGCTGGATGACTCAGAAGGCGGCGTTTAAGAGAGCCAGAACAATAAATCCAGAGGTCTCGGGTTCATGTCCCAGTTCCGTTGACATTTTTCCTTCCCTCGGTTATTGGCTCTTTCAATTAATTTGCGGGAAAGAGAGAGAGAAAGGGAAGGCGGGATTGCCCCTCAAGTCCGAGTGTACAGCTTGTGCATGTAATAACAGTGTCACTTCAGTTTTAATATAAATATGCGGACGGGTCTGGCGAGTTTGCCATAGACGTGCACTCATTTGGGGTTTATGAGGCAGGGGGGAATGAACGGTGGACATGCATGTGATGTAGACACTTCATGTCAGGGGCAGATGGTCCCCGTCGGGGGGGGGGGGGGAGAAAAAGGCCAAGATGCTGGAGCAAGATGAAAATGTGCACGGCTGCATACAGTGTACATGTATCTAGTGATGCAGGGATGCATGGAGGTGAAGTTAAATCTGAGGTTTCTGCCTCTGTCTCTGCCTCTGCCTGTCTCTCTGTCTGTTTCTGTTTTAGCTGAGAACTGCCTCCACTTTTCTAACACTGTCTCTCTTTCTCTTTCTGTCTGCTTCTCTGTCTTGTTCTCTGACTGTACAGGTACAGTATGCCTAGCATTTCCTCAGCCTCTGCCGATGGCATATACATTGTAGTACAGTATCTCTTCCTCTATCTGTCTACATGTGCTTGTACCTCTGTCTTCCATCTCATTCGTCTTCATCTCTGTGCCTCTGCATTTGCCAGTGCATCTCCATCTCTCACTATCTGTCTTCATGTAGCTCTCACTTTTTCTTTCTACTATAGGTCTGCCTCTGCCTGTGCCTCATTCCCTTGTATGCCTGTACATGCCCATAATGCCAGTCCTGTACATCTCTCCCTATCTCAGTCTACATGTAACTCTCTCTTTTTCTATCTACCACTAAATCTGCCTCTGCTATGCCTCTGCTATGCCTTTGCCTCTGCATCTGCCTCTGCCTCTGCCTCTGCCTCTACCTCTACCTCTGCCTCTGCCTCTACCTCTACTTCTGCCTCTACCTCTGCCTCTGTCTCTGCCTCTGCCTATGCCTCTGCCTCTGCATCTGCCTATGCCTCTGTCTCTGCCTCTCTCCCTATGCCTCTGCCTCTGCCTCTGCCTCTGCCACTGCCTCTCCCTATGCCAGTCTCTGTCTCTGCCTCTGCCTCTGCCTCTGCCTCTCCCTATACCAGTCTCTGCCTCTGCCTGTCTCTGCCTCTGCCTCTGCCTCTGCTTATGCCTATGCCTCTGCCTATGCCTATGCCTCTGCCTCTGCCTATGCCTCTGCCTCTGCCTCTGCCTCTGCCTCTGCCTCTGCCTCTGCCTCTGCCTCTGCCTCTGCCTCTGCCTCTGCCTCTCCCTATGCCACTGCCTCTCCCTATGCCAGTCTCTGCCTCTGTCTCTGCCTCTGCCTCTGCCTCTGCCACTGCCTCTCCCTATGTCAGTCTCCGCCTCTGCCTCTGCCTCTGCCTCTGCCTCTGCCTCTCCCTATGCCAGTCTCTGCCTCTGCCTCTGCCTCTGCCTCTGCCTCTGCCTCTGCCTCTGCCTCTCCATCTGCCTCTGCCTCTGCCTCTGTCTCTGCCTCTCCCTATGCCAGTCTCTGTCTCTTTCCCTTACTCTGCCCACACATGCCTGCTTCGGTCTCAGTCTCTGCCTCAGTCCCTCACTCCGCCCCGTACTCCCCCTCTCTTCCCAGGGAGAGAGAGAGAGAGAGGGGGGGAGTCAAGAAGGCGAGGGATGAGAGGCTATCGATTGCCCGGACACTGCCACTGGACTGCACGTGCTGTGCTCCGCAACGCCGACAATACACACACGCACATACGGCGTCCAACCGGCATTGCCTCAGACTGCTCTTCACTGCAAGAGTGTGTGGCACAAGAGGAGGAGGGGGGGGGGAGAGGCAAAGGTGGAGAAGGCTTGCGGATTGAACACTTCAGTAAGGAGCGTGTCCGGATGGACATTCAATGATCTGTTGAGGGTCAGGTGGTTGAAAGGATCGCTGTAGGGTTGGCTGGCTACTAGCAGAGGTGGTCAGTCTGAACTGCTACAGTACATGTACTGTATGCATGGGGCATTGAAGATACCGGTACCAATGTACATTGTACGTACCGGGTATGCATATATTGTGCATATGTACAATGAACACCTCCATCTGAGGGTACAGTAAATGTATGGACTGTACAGTATTTAAAAATGTACGTGGCAGATGCAGATAGAGAGTGAGACAGCAAGAGAGCGAGACAGACAGAGACAGAGACAGAGACATACATGTATGTAGGGAGACTCAGAGACAGATACACATACATGTACATAGACACAGACACACCCAAGCAGGGACAGAGTCAAAGACAGAGACAGAGCCAAAGACAGAGACAGAGACAGAGTCAAAGACAGAGACAGAGTCAAAGTCAGAGACAGGGTCAAAGACAGAGACAGAGACAGAGTCAAAGACAGAGACAGAGTCAAAGTCAGAGACAGGGTCAAAGACAGAGACAGAGTCAAAGACAGAGACAGAGTCAAAGACAGAGACAGGGTCAAAGACAGAGACAGGGTCAAAGACAGAGCCAGAGACAGAGCCAAAGACAGAGACAGAGTCAAAGACAGAGACAGAGTCAAAGACAGAGACAGGGTCAAAGACAGAGCCAGAGACAGAGCCAAAGACAGAGACAGGGTCAAAGACAGAGACAGAGTCAAAGACAGAGACAGAGTCAAAGACAGAGACAGAGTCAAAGATAGAGACAGAGTCAAAGACAGGGACAGAGACAGAGTCAAAGACAGAGACAGAGTCAAAGATAGAGACAGAGTCAAAGACAGGGACAGAGTCAAAGATAGAGACAGAGTCAAAGACAGAGACAGTGTCAAAGACAGAGACAGAGTCAAAGACAGAGACAGAGTCAAAGACAGAGACAGAGTCAAAGACAGAGACAGAGCCAAAGACAGAGACAGAGTCAAAGACAGAGACAGAGTCAAAGACAGAGACAGAGTCAAAGTCAGAGACAGAGTCAAAGACAGAGACAGAGTCAAAGACAGAGACAGAGTCAAAGACAGAGACAGAGTCAAAGACAGAGACAGAGTCAAAGACAGAGACAGAGTCAAAGACAGAGACAGAGTCAAAGACAGAGACAGAGTCAAAGACAGAGACAGAGTGAAAGACAGAGACAGAGTCAAAGACAGAGACATAGTCAAAGACAGAGACATAGTCAAAGACAGAGACAGAGTCAAAGACAGAGACAGAGTCAAAGACAGAGACAGAGTCAAAGACAGATACAAAGTCAAAGACAGAGACAGAGTCAAAGTCAGAGACAGAGTCAAAGACAGAGACAGAGTCAAAGACAGAGACAGAGTCAAAGACAGAGACAGAGTCAAAGACAGAGACAGAGTCAAAGACAGAGACAGAGTCAAAGACAGAGACAGTCAAAGACAGAGACAGAGTCAAAGAGAGAGACAGAGTCAAAGACAGAGACAGAGTCAAAGACAGAGACAGAGTCAAAGACAGAGACAGTCAAAGACAGAGACAGAGTCAAAGAGAGAGACAGAGTCAAAGAGAGAGACAGAGTCAAAGAGAGAGACAGAGTCATTTCTGGAGACTACAGAGTGAATAGTACCTACATGTACACTGTACAAACTACTCTAACAGCTTTGTCTGACATTATAGCTTAAGGGAAGAATGACCCTTTTTTCCACAGCATGTGTACACAAATGTACATGTACCATTGTTTTCCCATACACCTACATGTTCATGAATTTTCAAATCGGTAATATTCTGCGGGGTAGTGCGAGAGAAGGAAAGAACGGGATGAAATAAAAGGAGGAGAGGGTGACTGACACAGTGGTCAGAGCGAACTTTTCCCAGTAGCCTTGTTTCTTGCTCAACTATCTTGTGCAAATGCTGCAAGGCCAGGTTTCCCGAGACACACAAGTTAATTCCATACTAGGGCTATGTGTGGGCATATCACACCAAGGATCCAAGTTCTTTCGGTAATATCTTACAGTAGTATTTTTTGCCAGAGGCACTCATGGTTGGATGATTTTTCTAGTAGGCAGGAATTTTTTTCTTTTTTAATCAAACATACAGTACGGTAGGCCCTACACATACATTTGTTTAGGAAAAGACCCAAAAAAATTGGATTGAACCAGAGACCAGTGCCCAATCGAGCTGCTTTAGCGTGAAAATCTGCTCAGCAGAAAAAAGTCTACCTTGCGTAAATGAGATTACTGCACCGGGATTTGATGTCAATTGCTTTTGACTTGCATTTCCACCCTTCTTTACTTAGCAGGAAAGGAAAGTCGAAGTTTGGGTTGGCAAGGTGATCCTATGAACCCTGACTTGTTGTGCTTCAGCAGATTTTGGCAAGCGGCGCCATGAAATTGGCCCCTTTGCTTTACCTGCTCTTACCTCCTCTGGTCTTACATTAGGCTTCAGTTTGGTTTTAAGTTCTCTTCCTGATATGAAATACAATGTACTGTACAAAGACAACCTGAAGTTTATTGCCGTTGGTTGATGGATTTGAACCCAGGACTCTGTCTGTATCATAGCCAGCCCCTTAGTGTAGGTGTATGGGGGCGTGTGTGGGCGTGTGGGGGCGGGTGTAGCGGGCGTGAGGGGCATGTGGGGGTCCCAAATGGTCAACTATCTTTGGCTGTTTTCCAATGGCTGAAACACTGCCTCATCATTCATATGATCGGTTTTGTTGACCTAACCAACGTGTCTCCCTACCCCTCTCCTTTCCCCCTCCCCTTCCCCCTCCCCTTCCCCCTCCCCTTCCCCCTCCCCTTCCCCCTCCCCCCTCCCCTTCCCCCCTCCCCTTCCCCCTCCCCTTCCCTCCGCCCTCCCCAACCTCGCCCCCCCTCCTTCCTCCCTCCCTCCTATCCACACAGCAATTTCCGATCCCATCCAATCCTCACCTCACACGCAAAAACAAAAACGGTGTTTACCCAAACATCCCCCCCCTCCATTTCCACCCCGCCATCTATATTCAGCGTCCGTCCGAGAACGAAGAGAATCAATTGACTAAAATGTCACACTACCCTCAAGCCATAATACATTTGTCCACCATTTCAAGCAGATTAAAAAACAAAATGCAGACCCCCCCCCCAAAAAAAAAAAAAAAAAAAAAAAAAAAAATTGACTCAGTGTTTTCATACTCTGGCATTTGGGACTTGAGGACATTTTGTTTTTTCCTTTCCAATTTGCACCTCCCTTTCTGTTTTCCAGAGAAAAAAAAACCAGATTGGTTTGTGGGGGGGGGGGGGACAGCAGAGATAAGAGTCCACATATGGACAGAGTATAGGGTCTGGTGTGTCTGTGTGTCTGTGTGCAGTTTGCCAGGTTGTAGAGGATGGATAATTTGATTTCTCAAACGGCCACAGACGGTGATTGCCAGTTGTTAGTCGGGCTAGCCGAGGTGATAATTGAAGACAAACACCAAAGGGGAGAGGGGTGGGTCCTTCGGACAAAGGCATGGGCAAGATGTACAATTTGCGTGACCCAATTTTAGAACAATCGCATCTGTTCACTTGCGCGCTGTTCGCACGTCTGAGGTTGCAATCGATCATTTGCATAGCTGATGAGTTTTGGTTTATTGTGGATGTGCTACTGTACATGTACGGTAGAACATTGGTTAAAGGTCAAAAGATTGCCGCAGTTAGTGCCTTTAACCATTGGACAAAAGAGCAATACTGCCAAGGTTTCAGCTCAAATGGTAATCTGAGAAAGTAGAATAAGACAGCATTTCAGACAGCATTTTAAATTCGCTAAAACTACCGTTTTAACCCGATCAGTTTTTTAAATATGTGTAAACAATCCGACAGTGGACACTGTTTAAATTTAAAACCAATTCGGTTTAACTCGCCATTAAAAAAGCAAATTTAAACCTGCTAGAGAGGAGGGTTTAGAGTTTAAACCGACCTGGCTTAGCCGCTAAAACGCTGCTTGGAACGCAATCGCCTTTCAACATCCGGGTTTAGGCAGCGATGTTGACCCGCATGGCTGCACAGCTTGTGTAACAGGTAATAATAAAGCGGAAGTACATGTACGCACTGGATGTAGGGCAGAGTGCGTGACCTTTTAAAACCAAAAATAAAACCGAACCAGTTTTAACAAATTGCTGTAGGATGCTGTATAAAACCCACAGAGTTTTGAATGGTTACATTGTCCTGCAATAAAAATTGCATTTTTTTTTTTTTCAAACCGACTTCGCAGTATTTTCTAATGTATTTCATCATTTTCATCGGTGCATTGGTTTTGATAAACTGGAACCGGTTCCCAATCAGGACGGTTGGGAACCGGTGTGACCGACCAAACCGACCCAACCTTAATTAGAAGGCATTATAGCACAACTGGGTTTAACTAAGACACTGTCTGAACATACATGTAGCCATTGACAGGGAAGACAAACAAACAGGAGAGACAACACAACTACATGTACGGTACATGTACACTGCACATCTGCTCCTTTTGCTTCGCAGCTCATCAGGTATACTGTACTGGCCGCAGCCTCGTCAGATGAGGAGAGAGAGATGGTGTTAGAAGGAGATACAGTAGAACGCAGGCTGCCCATACAGCCCTGTACATGTTCACATACCCCTCCAGCCAAGTGTAACAAAACACGGCTATAATACAGCCAATGATGATATCGACGGTTATCGATTCAGGAACAGGGCAGGGGAGGGAATTAAGTGAAAAAAAAGAAAGACAAAAAACGAAGACAAAAAAAAACACCACCAGCCCGATAATATAAAGGCAGCCACAGCGTGTTCAGAATTGCTTTGACGCAGCCATACCGTAGTTACACCACAGCACTAGCAAAATGCCATATCGGTAGTTTGTAAACAGATATATTTAATTAATGACAAGGCAGTACATGGCGTGGGGAGGGGAGAGAGTGTCATGACTACACATAATTGCAGCGGCCCATTAACGTCGCACGACCATTGTGGGGGTGGGGGCGAACCATCATCAAATATTCATACTCGTGCAAAGACAGGGGGCAGGGAAATTAGGGAATTACTTTTCCTTAGAGTATACTGTAGGCCTACGTGTACAATGTACGTATATTCAGGATTTGCGTCGGTGAGAATGCACTGTATTTCAATGAAGAGTTTGACTAACAGTGTACTCAGCACTACAGTATGCAGCTCTATTATGCTCAATCAAGTAAAGGAAAAACTGACTGAGTACAGTAGTTTTAAACAATATTGAACAATGGCAATGAAAAGAAGAGGGAATGTCTTTGTACAGTGGAACCTCGTTACAACGAACATCCCAGGATCCATGAAAATTGTTCAGTATAGCAGTTGCTTGTTATAAATAGCAGTTGCGTCCACATATTTTGTACACAAAAATCGGCAGCTAAAGGCCATGTTCGTGTTTGGTATATATCGGTGTTCGTTATCTACTGTATAGCAAAGTTCCACAGCATTAAGTTAACCTTGCCACACTGCTTGCTCCAAAACAAAACGTAAGCCACAAGCTGCGGGTTCAAAGCCACAACTCTTGCTTTCTAGCGCAGCCATCTTGACCCCTTGGCCACCATATTTTGTACACAAAAATCGGGAGCTAAAGGCCATGTTCGTGTTTTTTATATCGGTGTTTGTTATCTACCGTATAGCAAAGTTCCACAGCATTAAGTTAACCTTGCCACACTGCTTGCTCCAAAACAAAAGGTACGCCACAAGCTGCGGGTTCAAAGCCACAACTCTTGCTTTCTAGCGCAGCCATCTTGACCCCTTGGCCACCGAACTGGTCCAGGTCTTCCGACCTGCTCCATTCCTTCTCGGGTGTCTTTAACCGGACAAAAAAGAATAGAAACTACAGTCACGGACAACTACGTACGAGCAATTACTGTACATGTACAAGCCTTACCCTACTTCGGCAATTACGGTCCGTCCAAGCTGACATCTTGTCGTTTCACCTTTGACCTCTCCGTTGACCCTCCACAGCAGCGAGTAAATCTGCGGGTCGCGCTCTCATCGCCCGAGTGGTTTCCGTGTTGTTGTTTCCTTTGCTGTTGTTGTTGACGTCAACAATGTGTTAGTCCTCCAATGGGAGGGTTGGAAGGGCTTTTTCGCAAAACCCTCCAATAATTTATCCTCTTTACGTGAACTCTTTGATGCCAAGGCTTGGTGAGAATACTTCCGTAGACTTTAATCCACCATCCTTTACAGAGACAATGGCCTTCTAAACCTCAAAATTTCAAAAAACGGCGTCGCACACAAACACACACCAACAAAACGGCGTTTCAGTAAAATCGGTGTTCCTGAATCCAGCATGCACTGTCTCCACTGCACGCAGCCTCAGAGTCCTGCAGCAGCGTTGCGCTCAGACTTTATTTCGGTGATCCACTGTTTTATTCCCGCAATCAGCTACGCGTGTAAGACTGGGCCCAGTCTGCCCGCCGTGCACTGTCGGTTTCTCCGTCTGCGGATATTTCACTCGTGGGTACTTCACGCTATTTATTCCAATGCTAGCTTCGGCAAGGGTATAAATCCAGTCCGGCTGAGGCTCGATGGAAAATGTAGGAAGAGGGTTAATCCCCAAAAGTAATCTCCATCCATCTCGTGGTAAGGGCCATCAAGTCAATTGATCTATCCGACACGGCATCAAACTATCTTTTTTAGATTAACTTGTTCACTTGTTTCTCCCCAATCTTTTTTAGTATCTTAACATCCTAAATTGTCAGGGCGGGGGGGGGGGGGGGGGAGGAGATGAAGTTTGTTGATGGATTCAGTTTGGGCAGAGTATGTGGAGGTTTGAGACCTTGCCAACTTCGCATGAGAATGAGAGCCCTTTTGTGTCCTTAAAAGTTCTCAATCACACACTAATAAGGATTCTTTCTTTTAAGAATCTCTTACATTGTGGACCAGTGGATTAACTGCAATTTGGGGTTTGTGGAGTTCAGGGGATGGAGTCTATCCCCAGGCAAAACTGAACTTCAGTGTTCTTACAGTGCAAGAAGTTCATGAAGGAAGATACCAGTAGGGAGAGAGAGAAGGAGAAGAGGAAGACGAAGGAGAAGGAGGAGGTGGAAACGGAGGAGGAAAGGATGAGAGAGATGCAGGAGGAGAAAGATGTGAGGGAGGACAAGGTGGAGTAGAAGGAAAAGGAGAGGGAGAAGGGGAGAAGGAAAAGGAGATGGGGGAAGGGAATGAAAAGAGGATTGAGGGAAAGGAGGAGAGGTAAGAGGAGACGGAGGAGATGGAGGAGGAATAGGAGGAGATGGAGAAGGAGGAGAGGAAGGAGAGGGGTCACAGGAGTTGAGAGAGAGAGTAGCGTGAGGGCTAATGGCCAAACCTAATCAGCTGCTGAGGCAAGTGTTGTCGGCTAAGAAGTCTGGCCTAACTCGATCAGCGGGGGTCCGCGTGCGCTGACAATACAGCCTCCTACTCTCTTTCCCTCTCCCCTCGTTCAACAAAAATATCAAGTGAGCGAAGAGGGGCGAAAATAAACTTAATGCGTTAATAAAATTGCTGGTGTGGATGGATCGTGGAGGTGGAAAGAGGGTCTTAACACTGTAAGCATTGACACAGCTCCATCACACTTTTTGAGAAACGCAGTCATGCATTTTTATTTTTTTTGTCGGGCAAACGATGGGGACAATCGGTTGCTGAAATCACTATTATACCTTGCCGAGCTTGCAAGCGAGAGGCAGTACCGCCCCAGTGAACAATAGTAGCGTTTCTTTTCTTTTCGGTTTTTTTTTTTTTTTGTGGCTCGGTTAGGAAAGAACCTCTGCTCCTTGTTTCCGACCCGTCTGTGGCGGGCACAACGTTTAAGGAGTTTGCTTGTCAGGAATAAAACAGTGGAAAACACTGTATCCGCTTGTTCACACCGATCGAGAGAAACTGGTGGAAGGGAGGAAGAGGGAAGGGCTGAGGGGGAAGGGGGCGGAACTACATCACCTGCTTGGAAGAGTAGATCAGTTTGCCAAGAATCACACCACCCCTGATTTTTGTTTTGGCTTGAACTGGGAGCCAGACCGCCCCGCAAAGAGAAACTCTGCTGGAAGCGGACACGACGAAAAAAAAAAAATGAAGAGAAGAGCTCCTGTTGTCTGAAACTGGATCAGAGATTATTCCAGAGAAAAAAATATATAAATCTCCGATACTCCTGGATGCAGAGGCAGAGTAACTCCAACAGGAAACTAGCCACGAGATGCCCAAGAGTGTAGCAGAGACGAAAAAATCTCCCCAAAATGCCAGCGGTGAGTTTTAAGCTTCTCAAATCCCGGAGTGAGACAGTATATTCCAAGCGTTTTCTTCCGACAAATGGACAAAATAATCCGCGCAAGAATCGGGCGTCTGGAGAAGAAGAAGAAGAAGAAGAAGAAAAAAAAAAAGACGAAGAAAATCCCGCCTTCAACTCAATCCATCGACACTAATTCCAGCATAAATCATTCCAGCATTAATCATTCCAGGCGAGGGGAAAACAGTTTCAGTGCGTCACTCCTGTCCTCTCCTCTCCTCCGTCATTCGCCTCCCACTTCTTCTTTTTTTTTCCTCTCCAAAATTGGGACCAAAGAAACAAGCAGGACTCTGGAGTAAGCTATTTCTTCCAAGGTGGGACAAGCAGTTTCATGTAGGCTGGTTTCAAAAACCCTCTCAAAGCCTGAGCTTGGTTGGCCGAGTGCCTCGTTCTACTTTTTTTATTTTCTGTGGCGGGATCGCACTGTAAAGTTGTGCAGAGTCCAGGCAATGCTACGGGTAGATGTACGATGGCTTAGCAAGACTGGGACAGACCACAGATTTCCCCGCACAGAATGTTCGCAAGAATGTCCCTCCTCCGACAGATGGAGCATGGCAAGAGAAAGACCCCGGCCAACTCTGACCGCGGAAATTCCTCGGATGTTTCCGTGGTGATGATAACGGCCAACGAGCCGCGACGACGATGATGATGATGATGATGATGACCCGGCCCTTTGACCTGGGAAGCCCAGAGGTCGCGCATTCAGAGGTCACATTCCAAGTTTGTTTGTTTCTGTTGTTGCCAGAGGTACACGGATGCCTACAGGGAGGCTGCTACTTAGCAACAAGCTCCATAGCAACCAGACAGATCCCGTCCTGCTCGACAACTTGAACCGGACTTTGCTCCAAAACGGATATCACTTGCAGTGACAGAGAGAGCACTTCCGGAGAGAAAAATTCAATTGGTTTCCGGCCCCAGTACCGCACGTTTGAATGCTGATTTGCCTGGTACCGGTACTCTCTTTGCAGAGAGCAAAACAAGAAGAAACATCAACTGGTAACTGGCAACAACACCACACGATTCAATGGCAATTTCCCCGGTAGACGTCTCTCAGAACGTCCAATGACTATCTCTGCAAAGGAAAGTTGTGCCAACTCCTAAAAGTATGGCTATTAATTTTTCCTTGTACCGTATTTGCAGAAAATGCCAGATAGAGAGAGATGAAATTACAGTGCACTGAACCTCTCCGCATCTACGTCCGACAAAATGTGCCAGGCTGGTCCCTCCAGTGTCACATTCCTTCGAGATAAGGAAAGAGAGAGAGCAATCCACAGCATCCAGAGAGAAGTAGCTGAGAGACTGTCACCGTAGCAAGCCAATCTGGTCGGGGCTTGGGACAGGGTGTTGTGAGCAGTGCCTTTCACACAGAGAGAGAGGAGAGTGGCAAGAGATCTCGGTTAATTCCATGACGCCCCGCACACTTGCACTCGGTGGCTCGTCCGGGCAGTGCAGTGCAGTGCATGGCTCAGCTCCAACACAAAATGACAAACTCCCCCTTCCCCGGCTGCACACAGAACCGCATCCAATGGTCCCTTTCCTCCCTGTGTATCTCCAGCCAGTGAAGATGAATCAATGACCCTGCGTCCGGTTTACAGACAAGGGAAGAGGAGGGTTTGTTGGTGTATTTTTTTTTTTTTGGATTTTTTATTTATTTTTTTTTTTTTTGGGGGGGCTTTTTGGAGGTTGCTGTTCGTGGATAGCAGTTGATTCCGACCGACAATGGTAGGCAGGCGGGCCTGACTTCTTGTCTCCCACGGCCGACACGCACGACAGTCACAGGATCCTCTCACACAGAGTCGCCGCGTGCGTATGTGTGCATGTGTACTGTGCACGGGCAGCAGGCACACAGATGGTCTACTGCGTAAACCTTCCCCCACCCCTTCCCTAGATTAATTATACACCGATGCTGTGTGTCCGTAGCGGTGGTGGGGGCGACGGCAGTGGTGGTGGTGTATCCTTAGAAGCGTGTCACTAGTATCTGTAGCTATAGTCCGGCCTCCCCCTCTCTCCTCCCCTAGCAGGGTGGCCACCGGAGTGTTGCAAAGCTACTCAAGTGTAGTCGCGCGGTGAGGAGGAGAAGACAAGATGATGAGGAGGAGAGAAGGGAGGAGATGGATGGAGAGACGGAGGTAAACAGCAAGGCTTGTCTCGTCTCGCTGTTTGCGTCGCGGAGTCAAGTGAGCAGACCACAGCACATGGGCGCCGATCTGGGATCAGTCATGCGACAGCCACCTTGGTCTCTCTCCTCTTTCCCCTGGCCCGGTCCTAATCTGTTTTCTACATCTCCGAGGAAACAGGCCGGGACACGCACGGACCGACCTGGCACACAGCACTCGCTGACGCAAACACCAGCTCAACTCATGTTGCTCGTACACAGAGCACATGTACACCGGCTGCCTACGCATTTCTACACAGAGCAGTGTATACTACAGTATGTGTGTGCACAGTGTGCAGCCAATGCACGCACTGCTGTGTACTGTACATGTACCTGCACGGTTCTATGGAGTTCGACAGTGAGCACCGCTAGGCTCCTCTCAAGACTGCAACTTGTCCTCTCTTTTTTTCTATCTCTTCTCCTCCACCCTCCTTTCATACGGAGAGGGCCCGGCAGTGAGAATTCTCCCGCCAAAATTCAAGAGTGGGCGACTGAGGTACGGTAGGTCCACATACATTGTACATGTATGTATCCATGTTATTTCATAATCTGTTTATACTCAACAAAAACGATGCAAGCTGCTTACAATTTACAGACTGAACTGACCAAAAGAAAAATTTAGAGCACCTGGCATTTTGATCCTAACAGAACCTTCCATGTACCGTACTCTAGGGCATTGAGAAAGGTCTTTGCCTTAGAAAAAGGTCCTGCTGGGATCAAAATGTAAAGGTCTCAAAATCTGTTGATGTACATGTACTTATTATAATTACAACTACAGTGCATCTTCAAGCTAAATGTTCTGCCTGATCATTCAGAGACATCGAGTTCATTTAACTCACCCACCTGAGAATGGGGCTCCTAGTCCTACCCAGCCCAGCGTGTACTGTACAATGTACATCCAGGCTTTAATCAGTAATCGATGATTAACCCCCTACCAATTGTTTGTAGGATATAACCTGAATCCTGCAAAATCCTGCTATCCTACCTTGTTCAAAGCTCCATGTGACCTGAATCCTGCCAAATCCTGCAGTACTGGCTACTGTGGACCATTGCCTGAATCCTGCCAAATCCTGCACTGAGTTTATGGAGTTTTAGTCCACATTCTAAACAAAGACTTTTTTCAGCTTAGAACAATGGGCCCTTTTTCGAACGGATAATCTCTTGACAAAAGCCACAACGACGTCCGAATTGTTACCAGCATCCTGCATTTTCCTACTGACAAAATCACCTCATGCCCTCAATCCTGCACATTCCTACAGTGTGTCAACTCTCATGTGCCCTCAATCCTGCTAAATCCTTCTCCAGCACTTTGATAGTAGTAGCCTGTATCCTGCACAATCCTGCAATGTGTCAACTCTCATGTGCCCTGAATCCTGCAGAATCCTGCAATGTGTCAACTCTCATGTGCCCTGAATCCTGCAGAATCCTGCAATGTGTCAACTCTCATGTGCCCTGAATCCTGCAGAATCCTGCAATGTGTCAACTCTCATGTGCCCTGAATCCTGCAGAATCCTGCAATGTGTCAACTCTCATGTGCCCTGAATCCTGCAGAATCCTGCAATGTGTCAACTCTCATGTGCCCTGAATCCTGCAGAATCCTGCAATGTGTCAACTCTCATGTGCCCTGAATCTTGCAGAATCCTGCAATGTGTCAACTCTCATGTGCCCTGAATCCTGCAGAATCCTGCAATGTGTCAACTCTCATGTGCCCTGAATCCTGCAGAATCCTGCAATGTGTCAACTCTCATGTGCCCTGAATCCTGCAGAATCCTGCAATGTGTCAACTCTCATGTGCCCTGAATCCTGCAGAATCCTGCAATGTGTCAACTCTCATGTGCCCTGAATCCTGCAGAATCCAGCTGAAGGCAAATAGGATTCCGCAGGATTTGGGAAGGTTAGGGTTATTAAGTCAAGCAGGCTAGGGGTGCATGAGTCCCTTGGTACCCACTATCCCCCTCACCTTTGCATATCAAACTGTGAGGTGGCCTATGTACTGTACATGTACCAGTACATGTACATGTGCTGTACATGTACACTGTACACATACATGTAAGTCACTACTTGATAGGCCACCTCTGATACAGTGTACAGTATTGGTCTCTAAACTGTGCCATCTCAGGAGGTCAAAATCATCTTGAAAAAATGGCAAAGAAAACTTGACAGGACTGGGACTTAGAGCCCCAAACCTCTGGTTTTGGTGTACATGTACCAGTGTTCTTACATAACATGTACTGTTACCACCTGAGCTATTCAGCCCTTCGATGGCTGCCTTCCCAAGTAGCGGTAGTCAACTACCGGTAGTCATTGCCTGGATGGGGCGCCAGTCAGAAGCAATTAACCATTAACTGCCGTACATCTCCAGGGATCACGCCCCTGCTTCCAGTTACATACATGTACATGTACATGTAGAAGCAAACAAGCAAGACCATGCAATAAATCTCAGCATCAAAGCAATGGCAGTTTGGCACGTGCAAAGTGACATGATAAGATTTGTCCTCATTTCAACATGTGCAGGTACCGGTACAGCACCAATTATCAATACATGTACATGTAAGACTCACTGTCTATCCAACAAGTGATCCATAGAACATCAAGATACCAGTACGTGGGCGAGAATCTAGTACTGTAGTCCAATAGTTTGAATAGGTACGCTATCCAAAGAAATTGTATTAAAAGGGGCCCTATAGGTCATCACAAGGTTTTCACGAAACTGGTATTTGGACAGAACTCAAAAACAGGAAATTTGTGATGGGTAAGAATCTGTCGTCAATTTAAGTGTTATAAGGGATATGTATGTACCGTACAGTCCAAATTTCTACCCAGGAAAGCGAATGTGGTTGAAATGGGAGCATTTTAAAAACCTACTGTGCATTGTACTAGTTTCTCACAAGGTTGTATAGAGAACAAAGTAATGTCTGCCCTCTCCACAGGGATACAAAAATGGATGTCAGGGTGCACATGTACATATATGTATGTACATTTACAGTACATACACTGTACATGTACATGTACCGTGTACATGTACTGTACATTGTGTATTACTGCACATGTACTGTATGTGCATGTACTGTACATGTACAGTACATTGTACATGTACAGTACATTGTACATGTACAGTACATGTACATTGTACATGTACAGTACATTGTACATGTACATGTACAAGTACATTGTACATGTACATGTACTGTACAATGTACTGTACATACATACATTGTACATGTACATGTACAGTACATTGTACATGTACATGTACAGTACATTGTACATGTACATGTACATGTACATGTACATGTACATGTACATAATTATAGCATGTGTTCAGCCTACCATTGCCAAACTCAGGAGACCATACAATGTACAATGTACTTCGGCAAGCCAAAACAAAATTGTGTCCAATAGGCGGCTGGACTAAAGACTAGTGACCACCCTTCCCCTGCACTTAACCACAACAAAACATCTATAGGAGTCAACCTCTTTCTCACACACAGCGCACAAAGGTGGTTTTTTTTACAGTCAGTCTGCACAGCCCTGGGGAAGAGGGGGTGGTGGCACTCATAATCCCAAAGATTAAAAACGCTTGGGTTGTCTTTCAAAAATGAAAAACAGTTTGTCATTATGAACGCCCACTCCCCACCCCCCCCAAAAAAAGAATAATAATAATAATAATATCAGAGGATACAAAATATCATCATTTGTTTGTTTGACTTCAATTGAAAATGTTGCATCCATTTTGTGATGATATCCTAACTGCTGTAAGCCGGGTTGACAACAATTGGTTGTTTGCATCTAAATGCCAGTGATCCATGAGCTACAGAGTGTACAGCAGAATTGCTTCTGACTGGTGCCCCCACCCGGCAAATGACTAGTTGACTATTTGGGAAGGCAACCATCTCTAAGGGCTGGATAGCTCAGGTGGTAAAAGCAGTGGTGTGCAAAATCAGAGCTCTCGGGTTAAGTCCCAGTCCGGTCAAAGTTTTCTTTGCCACTTTGCCGCAAATTGTCCAAAAGTTCCCAGTCAGTTTTGTTTGGTATGCATGCATACTGTCTGCAGAGGATGAGAGGTTGTTAATCAAAACTTGCAAGAAGAGGCAAAAGAAGTATGCGACTGAATGATATCAGTGACGGACGACTAGAAGGAAAAAGGTCAGATAGGCTAGATAAAGTAGCATAAAAAGGGAGAGAGTCGTATCATAGGGTGAAAGGCAGAGCTCAAGATAGACAAGGATGGGATGATTACCAGATACAGTATGACTCCTGCTGAACAGCTGTACGCTAGAGATACACTGTACTTTGAGTGGCCAGTAGGAGGCCGCTAACCAAATCATTTTGTGGCCGGCCAGAGCCAATTTCAGTGGCCACTCGTCAAATACGTACACATGTGCAATGTATGTATGTAGGCCACTGTGAATTAAATCCGACCATCCTTCAAAACAAATGCTGAAAAATAATCTGCCGCGAACTGAGATCAATTATTGAAACGTGGCGAGACGACTTGCAAATCGTGCCGCCCACAAAACCAAACACTGCGTACATTCATTGAGCGATGCTATTTGCAATTCTAACTCAGTGACTTGTGAGTACACTGAATTCATCATTCATAAGTCAGCTACAGCATTGCTCATTTTCCATATCTCATTGCTCATATCACATAGTGGTGGGGGACTGGGAGGGACATGATAATTTGTTTTTCAATGGGATAAATTTGATTTGCTGCTTTCAGTGGCTGGCATGACAATGAGAAAGAGGTGTCACAACTGACTATTTCTTTGGGGGGGGGGGGTTACCTCTCCCTGTCAACAGGACGACAAGGTAAACCGATTGGGAGGGAGCGAAGAAAAACAAAATGACACACAAGTGGGTGTAGTGTGGTGGAGAGAGCGAGGCTGGCATTTGCAGACGAAATACGTGACTCTCTCTTCGCAACGATGCTGCCACTATTCCACATGGATGCGTTTTTTTGCGGCTCCCAAGGGTAAACGAAAGCGTGAAATATAAAAAAAAAGGCCATCAAATCCAAAACACTCTCTACTCATCTTTCGTTAGGATTATAATCCGCGTCATAATTTTTTTTTTTTTTTTGAGGAGTGGAGGGGGAGAGCTTTTCGCACGATTACAAACTCCGTCTTTGTGCGGTGAAAGACTGAGGACACAGTGGCATTAGTGTCAAATATTTATCCGGGGTAATACTGCCCTCTAGGGGTGGGCGCGTGCCATTGCGTTGGAGTTAATTGCAGCAGGGGTCTGTTGGGCAGAAGTATAGGCGACTGAATAATAGCTTTGCCTGATGCATAATAATGCAGAGAATAAACCGCCCCTGAGCTAAACTTCAGATGTCGCTACATTGAAAGCTAAACTTCAGATGTCGCTACATTGAATGTCATTTTCTTCTGCATTACATTGGTTTTAAGTTACAGTTGTGTAACATTTTCTGTGTCTACCTTTTCTCCTTCCTACTCTACCGTTTCCTCTTCCTCCTCTTTGTCTTCCTCATCCTCCTAATCCTCCTAATTATCTACATCATCATCACCCTCATTAGTGCCTCATCCTCCTCATCCTCTTCTTCGTCATCATCCTCGTCATCCTCCTCTTCATCCTCTTCCTTATCATCCTCCTCTTCCTCTTCCTCCTCTTCCTCCTCTCCTTCCTCTTCCTCCTCTTCCTCTTTCACCACTTCCTCCTCTTCTCACTCCACTTCTTCCTCTCCCTCCTCTTCCTCCTCTTCCTCCTCTTCCTCCTCTTCCTCCTCTTCCTCCTCTCCTCCTCTCCTCCTCTTCCTCCTCTTCCTCCTCTCCTCCTCTTCCTCCTCTTCCTCCTCTTCCTCCTCTTCCTCCTCTTCCTCCTCTTCCTCCTCTCCTCCGTCCTCAAAAGTCCATAAGATGTGGGCCAAACGTACAATTGGTAGATACCCGTGAAAATCTACACTCTAAAAATCTAAGTCTGGTAGTCTGAGTGTCCAGTTTATAACCCCCCAAAAAAAGTTCAAGTACTGTTTTGAGACGAGTCCCAATCCTTGTGGATTTTTTTTTAAAACATTGTTCAAGGAATCTGGAGAGAAAAATGATTTTCTTCTCTGTTTTACTCTCCCTTTGGCTCGGTCGCTTGAACCAAAAAAAAATGCAAATTCACTGCGCGGGTGATGCACAGCAAACTGTTCCACCACCGTGCACTCCCACGACAAGAATTGTCATTGATCGGGCTCCGATCAATAAAATATTTCCCGGGGAGCTGACATTTCGCCCCCCCCCCCCTCTCCGCCTTACCTCCCCTCCCCCTTCCCCCATCCTCACTCCCCAGTCCCCTTCTCCACCACCCTCAACTGAAAAAATAATAATAATGAACCCCCCACTCACAAAAGAGCCTGCCACCATAATGTACTCAAACGTGTCACACCATTCAACAAAGTCTTTCAATGTACAGGTACAGGTACAGTAGGCCTACATGTACATGAATGTACCGGGAACAGTCTGTGTACAGACAACACATAATGCACACAGTCTATCTGATACATGTACACAGATACTGTTCAAACTAAAAGAGTCAAAATTGATGAGAAAGATTTTCCAAACACAGAAGAAAAAAAAAGTAAAAATGGAAAACTGACCGGGAAAACCGACTGGGAAAAGCGACTGGGAAAACTGACAGGGAAAACTGACTGGGAAAACCGACTGGGAAAACTGACTGGGAAAACCGACTGGGAAAACTGACTGGGAAAACTGACTGGGAAAACTGACTGGGAAAACTGACTGGGAAAACTGACTGGGAAAACTGACTGGGAAAACCGCCTGGGAAAACTGACTGGGAAAACTGACTGGGGAAAACTGACTGGGAAAACTGACTGGGAAAACTGACTGGGAAAACTGACTGGGAAAACTGACTGGGAAAACTGACTGGGAAAACTGACTGGGAAAACTGACTGAGAAAACTGACTAGGAAAACTGACTGGGCAAAACTGACTGGGAAAACCGACTGGGAAAACCGACTAGGAAAACTGACTGGGAAAACCGCCTGGGAAAACCGACTGGGAAAACTGACTGGGAAAACTGACTGGGAAAACTGACTGGGAAAACTGACTGAGAAAACTGACTGGGAAAACTGACTGGGAAAACTGACCGGGAAAAATGGCTAGGAAAACTTGCTAGGATAACTGACTGGGAAAACCTACATGTACTGGGAAAACTGACTGGGAAATATGAGCGGAAAATTTATGTGTAAAGAAGGTCCCTTTGATTTACGACAACTCGACCAAATCCGGTCACAATAAAGCCAGCCATTCATTCTCTCTCCTTTGTTTGTTTGAGCTATAAAAAGGAATACTATATGGATAAATCAGTGAGTATGGAACAACAACTGCGCTCTATCAAATCAAGTCTGTCTGGACCGGGCAGATGCTGCAAGTAATCGTAGCGGATGGAGGGGAGTTTGTCTGTCAACTCGGTGACATCTGGCCATGGTCTACACACATCACAACGGGTTGAAATAACAACCCCTTAAGAAAGGACGAAGATGGGAAGGGGACGAGACAAGAAAGACGCGATAACACCCGAATATATGGGCCGCTAAATGTAGGTTAGGGGGAAAGGACTAAGCTAATTAGCGAGCCACACTTGACACGGGCAGCGGCCAATCAAATCATGGCGCCTCGTGAATATTCATGGAGGACAGGCGGATGGACAGCGGTCACATTAGACAGTGCAGACAACCTGCATGTATACATGTACCCGGTACATGTACACAACTGCCCCACATGGAGTACTGTACATGTACACCAGACTGTTTTTAGAGCGCTGCATTTGCCGAATACGACATCTATCTCCGTAATGTAATAAAGACAGATGAGTAATCCATTTGTACACTTATCTGTGTACATGTACTGTAGACGTATAGCACATGCAGGCTTTTACGGTTTGACGGTTTCGTTCAAGACAAGGAATGTGAAATTAAGTGAAAGGAGGTTTGCACAAATTTACTGCGCAACATCCACAAAGGTAACAGTAAAAGGGGAAAACCATGCAAAATTGGAAATCTACAATGTACATGGACATGTACATACAAATATGTACAGTACATGTCCTTACATGATACATGTACATGTATAAAGAAAAAAACAGGGTCAGGGTTGAGGTCAGGGTAGGGGGCTGGGGCTAGGGCTTGGGCTAGGGCTTGGGCTTGGGCTTGGGCTAGGGCTTGGGGTAGGGCTTGGGCTAGGGCTTGGGCAAATATCTAAGTATGGTACAGTACAAGTACAGTGTACTGTAGGCTAGTACTGAGTATTGTACATGTATGTATGTACTTGTTCGTCTTCAAAAGCTCCAAAATGCTGCAGCTCGTATTGTTACTTTGTCTCCTGGTAGATCTCATATTACTCCTATATTACGTTCATTGCATTGGCTGCCTGTTGCTGAACGAATTAAGTACAAGATATTGTTGCTGGTTTTTCACTCCCTGTCTTGTGCTGCGCCGCAATATAACAGCTGTGTACTACTGTAAAGTATTACAAACCCCGTAGATGTCTCAGATCATCGGATACTTATCTGCTTGCAGTCCCACACGTCCATAATTTATGGGGTGAGCGGGCTTTCTCCCATGCAGGTCCTACCCTGTGGAATGTTCTTTCTCAGGAAGTCCGTAGTATGTCCTCCATTTCGGATTTCAAATCCTCTCTCAAAACATATTTGTTCGCATTTTTGCCACTTTAGTCGGTGAGTACATGTAGTTTGCAATATCTTTTGCATATTATCCCAATCTCCAAGCTATATACATACTTTTAATATGTGTACATGTATGTGTATGTGTACACGTACCGGTACCGATACATACATTTTGTACATGTACATGTACATGTACTTCTGGACTTCACCCAATGAACCGTACAGGAGTGGAGCGAAAGCCACTCACTCGCACAGACACCACACCTGCATACACTCTACTGTCATGACTGTATACACTGTACGTATAATATTTAACATGTCTGAGGATGTTGGCCTCCAGCAACCAGAAATCTACTGTAGCAACTGATGCAGTCACAGGAAATTATGGGTGCAACGCGTGACTGTGGCTTCTCTCGTTTTGTCTGCGGATGATTGATGATGATGAGGATACCAATTTCAAATTGACAAAAGACATCCTCACAGTAAGATACTTAACTGTGTCGTCCTTTACAATCCTTAGAAAAAAAATGCATCAAATTCTAATGACGATGATGATACTGCTTCCAGACAATATTCAACTGGCAACCCCTAAGTCGACAGTTGTGCAGCACTGCATTCTAATATTGCCCGGCATTCAGCGTGCTGCCGTAACTGACTGGGTGCAACCACCCCCCTCGCCTTCCCCCTCCCCCTCCCCTTCCCCCTCACCCGCCCCCTCCCCTCCCCCACACCCCAAGGCGCGGTGGATCATAGCCATACTTAACGCCGCCAATAATTCCAGAGTCAAAACGCTGAAGGTGCAAGTGCATCGAGTCCTAACCCGCGCCCTGCCCACCTCGTGTTACAGAGATTTCAGAAAAGCGCGGAGGGGCAATTTCGTGGCCCTTCTTTTGTTTTGTTTCGGGTTTTTTTTTTTTTTTTTTTTTTTTTTTTCAATACAAAAATTAAAACCTATCCAGAATTTTCTAGCCGCCCCGCCCGGATCAAATGCAATATATTTTACCCTGACTGGCCTATTAATGAATATAGCATAAACAGAAGCGGCGGAGTTATTATCACAGCAGAGAGCCCGTTGTTGATGGTTAGCCTAGAGTCTTTTGCAGAAGCGGAGTGCCGGGATTTGTGTATGCAAGACAGCAAGGGCCTGGAGAACGCTGGCTGGGTTGGCTAGTCTCTACGACTGGTTTACTGGGGCGGGGATGGGGGATTTACGGAGGGGGGGGGGCTATGGGTGATTCTGTGGGATTGGGGATTGAGTGGCAGCATGATCAGTCAATCAAACAATCTATCAATCCATCAATCAAACAATCAAGTTGAGCAATTAACAAACCGATGAACCCGCCAACCATCTAAACTAAGGACCAACCAACAAATCAACCAACAAATCAACCAACAAATCAACCAACAAATCAACCGCCAAATCAACCGCCAAATCAACCAACAAATCAACCAACAAATCAACCAACAAATCAACCAACAAATCAACCAATAAATCAACCAATAAATCAACCACCAAATCAACCAACAAATCAACCAACAAATCAACCAACAAATCAACCAAAAAATCAACCACCAAATCAACCAACAAATCAACCAACAAATCAACCACCAAACCAACCAACCAAAGTACCAAACCGTGTGGATGGTTAGACTAAGCAGTATCTTATTGAGGGAGGGGAAGTGCGGTTTGTGTCTACAACAACTTTGGTCTTTTAGAAGATACAAAGATACAAAGATAGAATTCTGTGACAGGTTAGTGGCAGGGATGACAGTTTTGTGTGGTTCCAGACAAACTGGTAGTCCAAATTTGTACGTTGTAAACGTACAGGTATACATGTACATGCACTGTCATACTCAACCCAGAAGACACTCCAATCCTAGCAGACCTGTTTACACGTATGACACTCTCGCAAAAGCGCATTCGCACACCGCACAGTGCCCCCGCTAAGAGCCATTCAGATGGTAACAGGATAGCGTCTCGCAAACTTCGTTAAATACTAAGAGCTCCGCGGGACACATTAGTCTGAACTCTCGGCCCAAGCTGCCGATACCTCTCCCTCTCCCTCTTCCACCTCCGTGTGCCAAACGGACGCAAAGACGCGAGACCGATCAGCATTCTAGCAAATCTGCATAACGTGCTCTTCAATTCGGGCGAGGCAAAGCCTTTCAAAGCTCGGCGGGGCCGCGCGCAACTTCAAACGGGAAAGAATTACGCCCAAGGATGGAGAGGAAACTCTAGACGGGGTTCCAGTGTGGCTACATGTGAGAGGCGCTGTGGCCAGTGCCAAAATTGTCTCGGCCCGGTTGAAGGTCGTCCATATCTCCCAACTGGCCCGGCTAACATCAAGCTCTGGCGCAGTTCCCAAAAGTAAAAAATTCAGACGAGATTCCAGGCCACACCGTTGCACGCGGCTTACAGACTTCAAATGAAATCAGAACAAATTGCTAAAAACCATTGGAGGGCCTGCAGACGATTTCACCAAACCCGTCGTAACTTACGATCCATCGCAAGACCATGAGCCATGCACAGAAACCATACGGTGTATCAAATTTACAATAGGTTATCAGTCGTACATGTAAGTTGAGTTACGATGCATCGTAAGGCTTTGTGAAATCCACACCCGGTCTTCCAATCCTAGCAGAGCCTTCCTCAAAGGCAGAATTAATTCAATTCTAGTTTCTTTTTTTCAATACGCTTGAATCGCCATTTTTAACTGGCAAAGTGAGAGGAAAACACAAATTCTCAAGTCCACATCATATTCAGAAAACTGAAGACATTCATTTATTCATAAAATCCTCAATCAAAGTTTTGCTCGAGTAGCGTGCATGCAAATTTCTCCCCTTTTTGTCAGTCACCGAGAAAAAAAAAATTCTAAAGAAGCTCTTGAGATCTACTTCAAAAGATTTTTTTTTTCCTCAACCCTTTAAAAAAACCACTTAATACCAGGGGTAAAAGCCTGCAAAAATGCAAGCTTCAATTCGAGCATCGACCTACGCACCACTTTAACAAAAACAGCTTTTCTTTCCATTTTTTGAAGGAAAAAAACCTCCAGAAAATCACTTGAAAAGGAACGACATGTAAACCGGACTGCGGACGCTCAAGAGCTGATTATTAATACTTTCTTTGCATTCACGGCTCTTGCTTGTCAGAGTTCAGACAATGGGATAAAATGCGCTTTGCAGAAACTCAGGGGGTGCTCGAAGAGTCGTGGAAAGATCACTTTGACGGACAATAACTGTCCTGTGATTGAATCAACTTAAGCACGTCTCCTGCGGTGGCCGTAAAAAAAAACATCCAAGTAGGTGTTTGTTCAGGGGGGGGGGGGTGTTTTCTCCGATTTTTTATTTCTTTTTTCAATCAGCACCACCATTGTCCATCGACAATGGTCCAGACAGCTCTGGTCAATCTAAAGGTTATCTGGGCAACAGCATGCATCTTTAGCGCCATTTACAATACCGGCAGGCTCTTAAGCCAAAGCTGTAAAATTGCATTGCAATTGATTACTCTCCACTTAGATCACAATGGCCAAAGTGATTGATAATCCAGCTCACTCAAGACGTCTCAAATGGTGGTGGTACACTGTGATGTGAAAGGTTTGGGACAATGTTGGGGTCGCAATTTTGGTTTTTCCAATCCCATTTTATTTTGCTTTCACGTGTATAGTCAAGCAGCAAAGCGGGCAAAGCAGTGGCCCCCAATGGTGGTGGTAATGAGAAGGGTTTAGTCAATGTTGGGGTTGCAATTTTTGTTTTTCCAATCCCATTTTATTTTGATTTCACGTGTATATTCAAGCAGGCAAGCGGGCCAAGCAGTGGCCCCCAACGGTGGTGGTAATGAGAAGGGTTTGGGACAATGTTGGGGTGGCAATTTGGGTTTTTCCAATCCCATTTTTATTTTGCTGTCACGTGTATATTCAAGCAGCAAAGCGGGCAAAGCAGTGGCCCCAACGGTGGTGGTAATGAGAAGGGTTTAGGCAATGTTGGGGTGGCAATTTGGTTTTCCAATTGCATTTTTATTTTGCTTTCACGTGTATATTCAAGCAGGCAAGCGGGCAAAGCAGTGGCCCCTGTGCCCGGAAGACAGTGGGGAATGTTTCGGGCCAGCTGAAGGCCGTCCCACAACGAGCCCAGCCGGAAAAGCCGGCAAACACAGGCAGTCCCGACAGCACTTCTTATGGACATC
>OX465120.1:11403448-11487927 GCA_949987565.1 Luidia sarsii
CAAAAAATAAAACACAGACCAGAGCAGACGCTTGGCCAGATTCATAACTTCATTTGCCAATCAGCTGACCAGTAATCACACCTCCCTTCAAGAAAAAAAAAACCAAAAAAAAAAGAAAAACAAGATGTCACCTGTCTTCCAGTGCAGACACAAAGCACAAGGGCCCACAGAAGGTCGGTATGCTAGCCACGGCAATTTTGGAAGGGTAAAAAAAAAAGTTATCAAATTAAGAAGTCCCTTGCAAACTCCAATCGTCTCCCTTTTGATTCTGTTTTTCCTTTTGTTTCTTCCTCCGGGCCTCAGCGATCGAGTAGAGGTCGTCTCCAAAGCTTTATGATGCCCGGAAGGGATGCGAGACCGAGAGACCAGGCAACAATGCCAAGCAGAGAGAGAGGGAGAGGGAGAGGGAGAGGGAGAGGGAGAGGGAGAGGGAGAGGGAGAGGGAGAGGGAGGAGAGGGAGAGGGAGAGGGAGAGGGAGAGGGAGAGGGAGAGGGAGAGGGAGAGGGAGAGGGAGAGGGAGAGGGAGAGGGAGAGGGAGAGGAGAGGGAGAGGGAGAGGGAGAGGGAGAGGGAGAGGGAGAGGGAGAGGGAGAGGGAGAGGGAGAGGGAGAGGGAGAGGGAGAGGGAGAGGGAGAGGGAGAGGGAGAGGGAGAGGGAGAGGGGAGGGGAGGGGGGGAGGGGGAGAGGGAGGGAGAGGGAGAGGGAGAGGAGAGGGAGAGGGAGAGGGAGAGGGAGAGGGAGAGGGAGAGGGAGAGGGAGAGGGAGAGAGAGGGGGAGAGGGAGAGGGAGAGGGAGGGGGAGGGGGGAGGGAGAGGGAGAGGGAGAGACAGAGGGAGAGGGAGAGGGAGAGGGAGAGGGAGAGGGAGAGGGAGAGGGAGAGGGAGGGAGAGGGAGAGGGAGAGGAGAGGGAGAGGAGAGGGAGAGGGAGGAGGGAGAGGGAGAAAGATAGAAAAACAGAGTATGGAAAAGAGAAAGATAGAGAGAGACAGGGAGAGGGAGAGGGAGTTAGAGAAAGAGAGAGAGAGAGAGAGAGAGGAAGGGAGAGCATGAAAGAGAGACAACAAAAGGGAAGGGATTAGAAGAAGAGAGACAGAGAGAGAAGCCCCTGCCAAAGGAAAACTAGGGGACAGTCGAGAGGGGAAAGAGGAAAAGAATAATCAGGAGAAGGGAGAGGGGGGGGAAGAAATTAAAAAGCAGGCGAACCTCACTCAGGCCGGAGGAGAATTAGCAGTCCATGAGGAGGCAAGCAGCCGAGTCTGAAATTGCGTTAGCTAATCAAGACTGGCCAAGACAATTGTGTCAGGGAGTTGACACTGCCAGTGAACGATTCCGGCCGATATCGGATTAGGACTCCACCAATGTGATAGCACTAGCAGCAAGCTTTTTTTTTTTTTTTTTTTTTTTTTTTTACAGTTTTAGCATTTCGGGGTGGATTTTTTTTGGTGTGTTTTTTCTTTCCTTCCATTTTTTTCATTGCCTTGAAATTTTATTTCTCGCTGACTGTCTCTTAATTGACTTAATTGATTGGTGTCCTCTGTCTCTCTGTCTGTCTCACTGTGTGTGTCTCCCTCTGTCTCTCTGTCTGTCTCACTGTGTCTTCCTCTGTCTCTCTGAAACTAACTCTGTATACATCTATCTCTGTCCCTCAGTCTGTCTCTATCTATTTAGTATGTCTCTCGGTATCTCAGCCTGTCTGTCTTTCTGTCTCCCTGTCTCTCTCTGTCTCTATCTTTCAGTCTCTTGATGTCTCTCTCTAGCTTCCTATCTCTCTGTCTCTATGTCTCTCTGTCTCTCTGTCTCCCTGTCTGTCTGTCTCCATGTCTCTCTGTCTCTGTCTCTCTGTCTCTATGTCTCTCTGCCTCTATGTCTCTCTGTCTCTCTCTATGTCTCTGTCTCCCCCTGTCTCTCTCTATGTCTCTCTGTCTCTCTGTCTCTATGTCTCTCTGTCTCTCTGTCTCTCTCTTTGCCTCTATGTCTCTCTGTCTCTCACTGTCTCTCTCTATGTCTGTCTGTCTCTCTGTCACTCCCTTTTCCCTCTATATCTGTATCTCTGTCTCTCTTCGTCTACATTTGTCTCCATTTGTCTCCCTCTATCTGTGTCTCTCTTTCTCTATTTTCCTGTCTCCCTATGCTTCCCTCTATCTGTTTGTCTCTCTCTGTCTCCCCCTGTCTATCTCTGTATCTCTCTTCTCCCTCTATCTCTGTCTCTCTGTCGCTCTCTCTTCTCCCTCTACCGTATCTACGTCTATGTCTCTCTTCTCCCTCTATCTGTCTCCATGTCTCTCTTTGTCTCCCTCTGTCTCTGTCTCTGTGTCCCTGTCTCCCTATGCCTCCCTCTGTCTGTCTGTCTGTCTGTCTATCTCTGTCTCCCTCTGTCTCTCTATCTGTCTCCCCATGTCTCTCTCTGTATCTCTCTTCTCCCTCTGTCTCTCTGTCTCTCTGTCTCTCTTTGTCTCCATTTGTCTCCCTCGGTCTCTGTCTCTGTGTCCCTGTTTCCCTATGCCTCCCTCTGCCTGTCTATCTCTGTCTCCCTCTGTCTCTCTATCTGTCTCCACATGTCTCTCTCTGTATCTCTCTTCTCCCTCCATCTCTGTCTCTCTGTCTCTCTTTGTCTCCATTTGTCTCCCTCGGTCTCTGTCTCTGTGTCCCTGTTTCCCTATGCCTCCCTCTGCCTGTCCCTCTGTCTCCCTCTGCCTCTGTATATATATGTGTGTACCTAGCTGTCTCTCTCTCCATCTCTCCTTGGGACTCTTGCTCTTCCTGTGCTAAACCTATCAATTAGGGTGCCTATTTAAGGAGGGTTCGCTGGCGATTTTTCACACCCAATTGGCAACTCCCGCGCTGCAGGAGGCCGGGACGAGACCGAGTGCGAGGGCAGAAGCAAAAACAAATCTATTAGCAGTCAGGCGCACCCAATCCTCCCGAGGAAAAGGGAAGAGTCTGGATTCGGCAAGTTCAGAGGGAAACTTGAACAAGCTTCGGCTCAATCCTCACAAGCAATAAAACCCTGTTCCCCCTTCTCTATTTTTCCTTCAATTTTTTTTTTTCCTCAATTATTCCTTTTTCTTCGGTAGCAGTAAGGGAGGGAGGGAGACGGGGGAAAGCTAGGGTGGTAAGGCCAGGGGTCGACCTGTGTGAATGGGGAAAGTTCAGATGGCGTAACTCGGCGGAAGAAATCGGGGCCGACGTTTTGGGGCGAAAAAGCCTAGTGCTTCAAGCCACTGATATGATCTTCCAATCATGTGTATGGTGCTACGGTGAGAAAGGGGTTAGAATTTGGCAGTCGATCTTTGACATAATAACAATCTTAAAGCCGCCATCGACAGTGACTACACAGGCCTACATGTACAAGTACATGTACATGTACTGTACACATTCATAAGCTAAAACTGGGTTGTACAATGTACAACACCAAAACGGCCCCATTAAAAGATAATACCAGAGAGCCTTTACATGTTGCACTCCACAAAGGGATTTCTAAGCACTGAAAAGTACTAAAGGTGATATACAAAAATGTTGCAAACTGCTTACTGACTAAAATTACCAAAATGTAAATCTTCAAATTTAGTGGGCCTGACGTTTCGATCCTAGCAGGACCTTTCTCAAAGGCACTGAAAAGTACATTAGAAAGGAGAGGTTATAGCATTAAGACTGACTGAAACTGTGTTTTACTAGGAGTTTGCATAAATATGTGTGTTGGAAGACTTCTACCGTATAATGTGGGTGCACAGGTACAGTGTACATTTCAAGAATGCGCAATCACCATGGCAACACGTTCAGACTGTTGGATTCTGCAAGGTTGGGTACCAATGGGTTCCTAATTTCTGCCCAAATGTTGGAATTAGTTGGGTTAGGTATGCTTCCTAGTGAAAGAGCCTAAGGGGTTAGGGATTATACGCAAAAAGACACAATAAGGCACTTTTACAATGTACATGCAAGGGGCATCACAGCACGACTTGCCTTATGCACATATTTACTTTGAATGACCCATTTCCATTTCTTCTTAAATAATATAGGAGAGTTCATAAGCTTGCTACGGTATCTCATGTTTGATTAATATCTAGGTTAGCTCTCATATTTGGGCTGACTATTCAGGCAGAATTGAAATGACCACTCCACGAAGCTCCGCAAACATGTATGTATGCACTCTGGAAGACGAGTCAAATTGCCATTAATAATTGACATAATTATCAATTAAGCAATTTTACGGACGACCTTCTGAGTGCAGATGGCCGGCCCATCCATTAATCACATTGCCATGAATTGATAGGATTGGAGAAATTGACAGTGAGGACCTGGAGTGACCCAAAGTTGACCTTGAGGTCACGACCTTTGCACGTCTGACTTGCACTGCCTTCTGTGCAAGAGGGAGAGGGAAGGAGGGAAGGAGGGAGAGAAGTGGAAGGAGGGAGGGATAGAAAGCGAGACAGACAGCGAAACAGAGAGATGGAGAGAGGCAGGTAGACAGACAAAGACAGAGAGAGAAAGAAGCAGTGAGAGACAGAGACAGAAAAAGACAGAGGCAGAAAGAGACAGAGAGAGACAGAGGTAGAGGGAGACAGAAGCAGAGAGAGACAGAAGCAGAGGGAGACAGAGGCAGAGGGGGACAGAGAGAGACAGAGGCATAGAGAGACGGAAGCAGAGAGAGACAGAAGCAGAGGGAGACAGAGGCAGAAAGAGACAGAGAGAGACAGAGGCAGAGGGAGACAGAAGCAGAGAGAGACAGAGAGAAACAGAGGCAGAGAGAGACGGAAGCAGAGAGAGACAGAGAGACAGAGGCAGAGAGATACAGAAGCAGAGAGAGACAGAGGCAGAGAGAGACAGAGAGAGACAGAGACAGAGGGAGACAGAAGCGGAGAGAGACAGAGAAAGAGCTGGGAGGCAGGGAGGCAGGCAGGCAGGCAGGCAGGCAGGGAGGCAGGCAGGCAGGCAGGCAGGCAGGCAGGCAGGCAGGCAGGCAGGCAGGCAGGCAGGCAGGCAGGCAGGCAAACAAGCAGGGGGGATCAGTGAGAAGGGAAGGGAGGGAGGCAGAGGTATCTTAGAGCCCCGCCTGGCTGACCGCTTGATATCGTTCTAATCGTCCTGTAATTTGATTGCCGGCTACCAATCCCCTCCCAGCACTCCTTAATGCAATTGCGGACAGAGTTGCTGCAGGGAGGTGGTGGGGGGGGGGGGGGGCTGGGTGGCTCATAGATCAATCTCCGGCCAACCATGCCAACCCAAATGTCATTAACCGGTCCCCCGGAACGGGAACCGCTGACCGCCGGCTCGAAAAAGGAGTGACCAGGTACAGTCCCCGGGGAGAGCAAGGGGCACAGGGCTGCAACGGTCCAGGGACCGCTAAGGACAAACATCAACAATCCTGTTTAATCAAGATATCGCTGATGATCATACAACATGTACCACATGTGCCCTGCCTGTACAACTAGGATGTAGCCATCTCTAAGAAGCACAACCAAACGATATAACATCCCACAGGTACAGTGTAGACCACATAACTTTACACGGAAGTCTAACTGACAATTCCCCAACATTGAGATCTCATTCCTAAATTCCTCACTACCCTTCGGTCTAAAGTCCATTCCGGAATATCAGATATACTGTATACACAAAATTTAGTTTTGTATGTCATATAGAACGAATTGATTACGTAAAAGTGGTACTGCTAAACGCAGTACCTGACCTGACACCTATAACTCCTCCAGTCACGCGACATAGCTTTTAGTACTTCATCGCATCACTGGTTGCCTGCCTGTCACTTCAGGCTCCTGCACAAATGCTGCAAGTTTCGGAGTTTGTCGTCTCTTGCTCTCCTCTACATGTACCGGTACATTGTACACGTACATGTACATGTATATCATACAACAAGTACATGTACCTTGTACATGTAGGGCCCACTATGTCCATTCAGGTGGGACCTACATTTGTACCGAAGTTCTGAGCAAAATCCTGCTTGCAAACCTTTGACCCACGCTGTCGTAATAATTTTTGGATTCCCATACAATTTATCGCTCCTTGTGGTCCTTCCATTCGTTCTCTGTATAATATCAAACTGTTTTTCATGCGTATGAGCATAGCGAAGCAGCATGAAAATATACGTTTTCATTTTTTTTTTTTTTTTTTTTGGCCTAACAATGCTGATTCGAAGCACTCTCTCTTCACGCAGGTGGACAAACTATGCACGACTGCAAGCCTTAACCAAGAAAACAGGACGGTAATAAATCAAGACAGACAGAGGGAGATGACGGAAAAAGCCCAGGTGCATGCATAAATAACAATTCCCAACACATGGATTCCGTGGACAGAAATCACAACTCCTTTTTTCTTTTTCTTTTTCGCCGGCGAAAAAAAAAACGGTAAATGACTTCTGGCACCTTATTGCACACCCAACAAGCCCGCCGGCCAGTTCAGCGATGAACTGGTTGATGAAAAGAGGCCACGGGATCGACGGGAACTTAAATCCTACTCTGCATGCCGCAGCACATGATAGATTTGCATCTGCCGTGCCCAAAGTTGAACCTGTACATTCATGTGGATTACTGTTTCAATACATGTACCGGTACATGTAGAAACTAAGGTTTGCAGTGGCAGCCATACACATGTACAGTAACACATGTCTTTTGAGACCGAGTGTGGCTCAAAAGACATGAGTTACATGGTGTCACTGCAAACCTTCCACTTGGTACATTTGTGCATGTTGTACCTGTACTTCCACCATGCAAACCTTCAAATCTCATCTAGACATCTACACGTATACATGTACCATGTACAATGTACAGGTATACAAATGTACATGTACATGTATACTGTATACGCACATGTGTATGTCTGTGTACAATGTACAAGGGTAGCACCTACATGAACATGTACATGTACATGTACATGTACATGTAGAATCTGGGAAAGGTGAGGTGGTAACAAATACTTTGATAAAATATTCACTGAGTTTTGAGTAAATTGGCAATGTGTTGCCTTGACAGCTCCATCAATCTTGAATTTGGTGCACAACTCCGGTACATGTTCATGTATGTATATGGCCTGATGTCTCGATCCTACATGTACATGTACCGGTAGCAGGACCTTTCTCAAACTTGTCAAAGGCAAAAGAAAAAAGAAAGGGCCTGCTAGGATCAAAACGTCAGGCCCTCTAACATTTGAGATTCATGTATTGGAGGTCATTTTAGTCAGTGAGCAGTTTGCAACAGATATTGCATTTACTTCATGTACAGAATAATGTACGCACGGTACCGGTATACATGTACATGTACATGTACCGGTACCGGTATGTACACTGTACATGTGTTCAGTTGTAGAAAGTGTTTTACTGTAATTTGTAAGCATTGGTATTCAGAAACAGGGAGGACAATTGAAATCACCCCAGTTTTGGCCCAGTCTGTCCTTCGTTCCTCCTTTGTCCATATTTTTCTGTCATCTATAAACGCATCACATCTCCCCTATTCCTATCTGTTTAGGTCCTTGATTTCCTGCCTTTGAGAAAGGTCCGGCTAAGATCAAAACACCGGGTCTGCTAAATTTTGAGAGCTACACAAAACAAAATTACGGTAAGTCAAAAAAAAGGGGGGAAATGAAAGTACCATGAAAGTAACATGAAAGTATCAAGAAATTTAATAAAAGTCCTGCTAGGATCAAAATGTCAGGCTCCCTCAGATCTTATAGAAAAGAATGTTCAGACTCATAATCCTACACAAATGTTGTGTGCATGTAATACAGTGTACATACTACATACATGCACATGTACATGTAGCATGAAAGTATCGAGAATTCTGAGAAAGATCCTGCGTGGATCAAAACATCAGGCACTCTCCATTCTTATCTATGGGGAAAAAATCAGACTCATAATCCTACACAAATATGAATGTTGTGTTTGTGTACGTAACATGAAAGCAACAAGAAATTTGAGAAAGGTCCAGCTAGGATCAAAACATCAGGCTCTCTCAGATCTTTAAGAAAAGAATGTTCACACTCATAATCCTACACAAAATTCATGTACAGGTGTACCGGTACATGTATGTATATGCATGTTGAATAAATTAAAAAATTAAAGTATCAAGAAATTCGAGAAAGGTTCAGCTAGGATCAAAACTTCAGGCCTCTCTCGGTTCTTTAAGAAAAGAACGTTCACACTCATAATCCTACACAAAATTCATGTAAGTACATGTATATATATGCATGTTATATATTGAATAAATTAAAAAAATTAAAGTATCAAGAATTTGAGAAAAGCTAATGCATGTAGTAAGATCAAAATGTCGGGCTCTCTCAATTCTTAAGGAAAAGAGCATGTACCAGGGTACTGGTACATGTAAGTGGTAAATGTACTGGTATGATCATGCTTAGCAGTTGAGTTACAATGTAGCAATAGCATGTTTGTTTGTTGGCGGTTGTCTTGTTCATGCTAAAGCAGCTCCATGCAGTAGGGCCCAGGTCCTGTCAATCACCAGACCAGCTGGCAGTCCCTGGAAAACAAGCCAGGGTTGTTGGGTTGGTGTGTTTTTTTCGCAGCCAGCGCTGGGCCAAAATACTACCCCTTGATTGGCCTAAGTAAAGTCCCTCTGGCCCCAACTGTCTACAATTAGTGTTTGGTGACAGGCTAGAATATCATCTCAAGCTTCTCAAGTTTAAAAAAAGAAAAAAAATTGAAGAGCGAAAAAAATAAAAGCACCAGACAAATATCTAGTCTCCCCTTACAAGTCCTGAATCGCTCTTTAGTGGGTATGTACCGGTATTGCTTGGTTATACCTTCGGGTATAAGAAAAAAAGGGCAATACAAATATGGTTCACACTGTTTGCTAACCTGAATGATACAGGTGTATTTGTTTACAAACCATAGGTCTGACTATTCACAGCAAGGATGCCCGTTCTCTTTGACATAGTTGAGAATGGTCTTGCTTGAATCAAAATATCAAGTAATGGAAATGCTTTCTTTTGTTTTGTTTTCTAGCTTTGAAAAAGTTACATAACATGTGTTGCAGATGTACATTGTACATGTGTATGCTTCTGCCCATTAACAATTTCATAGTAGTATGAATTTGCTGCACTAACAATCCTACATGCACACGTACATATGTATGCACATGCAGAGTACAGTACATGTATACATGTACAGTAGTTTAGATCCTAGCAGGACCTCTACTACAGTGTACCAGTAGGATCCAAACTTCACATGTGTACAGTAGTACAATGTAATTCCTCAGAGAAAAAATTCAAGGGATAACCATGCAGTACACACATGTACTACATGTACATGTACTACATGTACATGTACAAGTCAATGAATGATCACATGTACACTGCATATTCAGCAAATTCGGAAGAATTGCAGATTTATCATTCAATGCTGGAAAGAAACCCACAGCAAAACAATGTATATGTGTACACATGTACCGTACATTGTGTACACTGTATACCGTACGTGCACCGTACTGTACATGTGCCGGTACATGTGTACAATGTACATGTAGATGTGCATGTAAATGGACATGTCTGCAAAGTAAACTACATTTTTACAACATTTTCACTCTTGTGGTCTGCCTAAACAGCCCCCTCTATTGTCGAAGACCGGCACAGTGCAGAGACTGAGCTTCACCTGCCAACAAGTCATGTACATGTACATGAACACAATCCCTGCTGCAAAATAATGGACTGGTGCAAGGGCGCCCTCTTGTGTTGAAAACATCACTACCTTTTCTCAAAGGTGCAAGACACTGAATTAATTTCCATTTTAAGCTACTGTAATGTACAGTACATGTACACATACATGTACGTGTACGGTACAGTACAGTACAAATGAAGACTTGTCTTATATCTCTTTTAAATCGCCAGGGGTCTGCAAGCTGTTCCTGCACATACATGTAACCATTTGAAGCTCAAACCACATTGTATACCTGTGAAAAAGAAAGGGGTTTTCACACATGTAACGGTACAATGTATACGTACAGTACATGTACAATAAACAATGAACATACATGTAAATGACTCACCTGCATGGATTGCAATGAAGAAACAGCAAGATGATGTTGAGGAAGCAGCAGCAACCGTGAGAAAAAAGGGAATGAAAATGAAATATTAATGCATGATGCATCAACTGTAACAGAAATGTACATGTACATGTACATGTACCGGTGCTGTACAAGTACATGTATGATAAAGAAAATATTATTGTACTGAACAATTATAGACACACTGTACATGTGTACATATCATGTACACATGTACATGTACATGTACATGTTACATTGAATGCAACAGTAACAGCAAGATTCTGAAGTCCATAGTCCAGTAAATGTAAATGGCGCCCTCTGTTGACAATACATTAAAGACCATACATGTACAATGTGTATGGGGTGGGCATACTAGTAGTACATGTACCGGTACATGTATTTTTAACACAGCATATCACATATAATATAAATACATTGTACATGTACATTATACAAACTTTTACATTGTACAGTACATGAACTGTACATGTACAATACATACAGTACATACTAGAATTAGTGTGCAGGTACATGTACATGTACAGTACATGTACGTGTACAGTACATGTATGTACTACAGTGTACATGTACATGTACATGTACATTGTACATGTACTTGGTTTGTCAGTACAGTATGTACTGTACATGTACATTGTACAGTATATATACATGTACACAACTGTACATGCACATCTACATGTACATGTACACTGTACATGTACATATATATACATGTAGTATGTACATGTACATGCACAGTAAATACTGCACATACACGTCTACATGTGCGTACATGTACATGTATATTATGTACATGTACATGTACATGTATCAATCATACCACATACAGTCAGTGGATGGGTCCCTATCCCAGTTATGGCAGTAATCTACTGCATATGCTAATCCCTTCCTCTGTACTTCACATTTCTTCTCCACAAAGTATAGGTGGGTCCCTATCCCAGTCATTGCCAGTAATCTACTGTACATATGCTAATCCCTTGACTGTGTCATCCTTATCCCCCTTCCCTTCCTCCCGACATCATAATTAATAACTGGCTAATTACCTGCCCAATCCTGTCACCAGTCCAGAAAGATAGATTCTACCCATTAGGCCAAGTGCACTAGTGCCATGGAGGTGATTGGAGTCAGTGCTAGGGGTAGGATGCAGGGATCTTGGCATCTACAATCTTGTACATGTACATGTATTTCCCACGTAAATGAGCGGTTGGTACAGTGTACACATACCATGTACAGTACATGTACATGTACATGTACATGTATGTATGTACCATCGAGGTACATACATGTATGTACATGTACAGTGTGTGTACAATACATGTACATGTACATGTACATGTACAGTACAGTACAGTACCGTACCAGGTACATGTACAACATGTACATGTTGCGTGTACATGTATGGTACACTGTACAATACACTGAATACAGTACATATTATACATACAGTACATGTACATGTACTGTACACGTGTACATTGTAGGTCAGATAAGATTTGAAGGTTTGCGGTAGCAATGTGGAACGGACAGTGTCAGAGTGGCTCTGAAAATACATTCAGTAACTCAACATTTCGGGCAGTGTACCGTACCGGTACATGTACTATACTCTACTTACATGTATCATCAGGAGACTGCTGGATTCCAATTATCATTATCATTGTCAGTGCTTAAAAGTGTTGTGGAGAGCACTGCAACTTAACCATGATATACATGTACATGTACTGTAGTTCAATTATAAAATGCAATTGCTAACAGTATGTACACGTACATACAATGTACATACGTGTACACATTTTTGTACATGTACATGTACATGTACATGTACATGTATGGGTGTACATGTACATGTACACCCATACATGTACATGTACATATATGTACATTATGTACACTGTATGTGTATGTACATGTACAGTACTACAGTACATACCGGTACACGGTACATTGTACATGTACATGTACACGTACATGTACGTGTACTATGTACACGTACATGTACCACGGAACAGTATGCTACATGTACATGTACATGTACATGTAGTGCATACATGTAGCATACTGTACCGCTACAGTGTACATGCATAGTACCAGTATGTGATGGAGTACAACTACAATAAAATCAACTGGATTACTCCAATGATACAATTACATGTACACGTACCGCAGACTTCAGTTACAATATGGGCTTTGTTTCATATATATTAATTTTTTTTTTTGGGGGGGTGTCAGATTTCTGAGGGCATAGATCCCAGGAGAACTTGGCATTCCTTTGCCCGGCCACGCCTGACCAGTGCCTGTAACCCCACACCCGGTAACCGTTGTCAGGGGGAGGGGACACGATCAGAATCCAGTAGAGCAATTTAAAACCATTTTTCCGGACAGGGAAACTCCAGACTTTTGTTTCACTGCTGGTAATGTTGGGTGGAGCCCCATACATACAGTACATGTACAAATGTACTGTACATGTGTATACAGGTACAAATTGTACATAATATACGTGTACATGTACATGTACTGTATTTAAAGTGATGAGCTGTTCAATGACACTAAACTACATGGGTTAATTTGGCCGGTAGTGGTGGCTGTACAGCATCGTGTATGTACAGCATCGTGCATAAAGAGGGTGTACATGCGAACATGTACAAGTGCAAGTACTGTACTGCTACATTACACTTAGAGTGTATACAGTATACGTGTACTGTACACAATGTACATGTACAGGGTAAGGTAACTCTATCCGGCTGTCAGACTTGCTGCAAGTCACCCAATTTATTATTACGGAATCAGTGACTTGGTACAGTATCATACAGTGTACCGGTATACATGTACATGTACAGTGTAGATGTACAGTGTACATGTACATGTACACTGTACATGTACATGTACAGTACACACACAGTGGCAGAAATTCATTTCAGTAATGGCAGAAATAAAAGACAGATGACGAGAATCTTACAGAATATTATGAAAATCCCCAAATGTTCTGTAGTCTGTGCATGTACTGTACTACTACACTATCTACAGTAATGTACTTTCTTCTGATAATGCCAGGTCATTAAAACCAGTTCCATCTCTGCAACTGTTTCCAAGAACTACTGCGGCGCTCATTCTGCACGATTAGAAACCCCGTCTCTTGCATGCAATTTGATTCACATTACTCTCCCAACAGTGGACCCTTCACATCTTCAATCTCCCATTCAGCTCAGCTGAGGAGATAATTAGCAAACAAGTAATGGAAAATTAGGCAACTTGCTAAGTGGCCACACTTGAATTAAAGCATGTTTCTCCTGAGATACTGTACAATGTATGTGCACTGTGTGTAGACTAAACATGCAGGTTTCTGCTTCATAGAATACTAATAATAGTTACCATATACATGTAAATGGTACCCACACACATGTACATGTACGTGTATGTATACCGGTACAGTGTACATGTACATGATGTACATGTACATGTACATGTATGTATACTGTACAGTGTACGGTACAATTGTTTACATGTAACATGTGTACATGTGTACATGTGTGCATACATGTACATGTGTACATGTACATGTGCAAATGTACACACATGTACATGTGTACATGTGTGCATATGTACCGGTACATGTGTACATGTACATACTGTATACTTACAGTATAGTGGTATACAGAGGATCACAGTCATACTCAAGGCCAAATACATGCATGTACAGTACTTGATGTACCCATAAATGTACCGGTATTGTGTACCAAATACATGTTTCTCTGTGTTGTATACATACATGTATTGTGACAAAATACTCATACTGTACTCCTACTCATTGTCAGATCTTACATGTACCGTACATGTACCTATTTTTACTTGAGAAAAATACTCATACTCATACTCATAGTCATACTCCTGGCCATGTACATGTACCAGGTACATTTGTATACAATGTACATGTACAATGTACAGTTCTGTACAGTCATGTAAAGGGACTTGAACTTGCACTAATGGCACACAAATCAACAATAAAACTCCCCAAATGTCATTAGTGTACTTAGTGTGTGTACACGTACTATCACTGCTCACACTCATGGCCAAGTGTATGAATACAGTACTCATTTGGAGAAAAATCATTTGGAAAAAAATAAATAACTTGTGGTGCTACATGTACATTGTAAGTTGCTAACTCAACATTTGGTAAATTATCCCAAAATGAATAGGCCCTACTTGTACATTATCTACATGTACATGTACAGTATATGTAAAGTAAACCGATATCCCATATCATAACCAAAACAAACCAATACATGTACAGGTATGCAGATTCGAAAGTGGTATTCAGAGGAGTAACAAGATTAATTTTTGGCGTGGGGACAGTAAATTGCCATCAATGCCAAACAGCAGCAAGGTCTAACGCCAACTGGCCCCTCCCCCTCCCCCCAAACCCAACCCCGCACGCTCACACGGTTAGCCAGGCATGCTCATTTGGGCTCTCTCATCAATAATGCAAATAAGCAACGACTAAATGACTGCCGATGGGACGTCTGGCGCCCACGAAAAAGGGAGAATATGACGGGGTACCTCAAGAAACAAAAGCACGGCGAATGAAAAAGGACTGGGAAACCATGCACACGAGTCAGAATACAGCAAAAAACACAAGTAATACGATTTCCACAAAGGATTACAGGTAAATAACAAGCTTGAATTAGAAGTATACAGTTGATCGAAGAACTGCCACAGAGCGCAAAAGCGAACGAAAACCTTCCGGAAACTCGAAGAGTTCGGACAACACGTCCGTTCGTAATGGCGCTAAGGAAAAAGAGGAAGATCATGGCGGCTATGCCGCTAGGCATCATGGGAGATGAGGGCGCACTACCAGTTGATCAAGAATTTAGCGAATGGCATAATAGTCTAGGGAAATATGCAACTCGTATGGTAATCTGGGTAGGAGAAGGCAGTAGACTGTTGAATTTTTTTTGGGGGGGGGGCAAAGAAAATTTGACTGAACCAGGACTTGAACCTGAGATCTCTGGCTTAACATTAAGGCCCGATACAACATTGGGAAGATCGGAAAACATTGATGTCCACAGATTCCTTCTAATTTACACAGGTTGTGCATGGTTATGATAGAATCCTCATGTTGAAATCTTATGGTCTGGGATGCTGTACTTCTTAAGAAATCTTCACTCAAACATCAACAAATAGTTTATTACTCAAGAGTAATAAACTACACTGTATTTCTTACACTACAGGCTGGTGCGAAAACCATGACGGTTTTTTGCCTTGTTTTACTTTCTCAAATTACCATTTGAGCTAAAACCTTCGCAGGATTTCTATTTTGGAATGTTGAATGGTTTAACGCACAAACTGTGCCAATCGTTTGACCTTTGCCAATGTTGTATTTACGTACACGTACACATTGTAAAAGTGTATAGGAAAATACAACTTTTCAGGCCAACTCTGGTGACTTTAAATGGTTCAGTGAGCCATGCGTCGCGCCATACGCTTGTTCCCTCAGCCAGGAATAACATTAGAGAGATCTCCGACAGCAGGTCTGAATACTCTGGTCCACTGATGGTCTAAACCACGCTGACAGGAGGTTATTGGGTTGAGGGGGGGGGAGGAAGGTGAGGGGCCTAATACCTGCTTCCTCGGGGGGGTTTTGTCGGGGCGACACTTATTTTATGAAAATTGGTCAGGTGGAAGGGAAGGAATTCCCTGCAGAGTGGGAATCGCATTTAAAGATGACGGCAGTCAAAAAAAGTGCGCAGGGAAATTATGGGGAAAAGGTTTAGAAAAGCTTTACTGTTTGCAGGCATACCGGTACATGTACATACTGTACATGTACATGTACTGTAGTTACAATAAGCACATAATGTACTGTACATGTACAGCATGTACATGTACACAATATAGTACATGTACATGTGTACATGTACATGTGTACACTGTACATGTACATGTGTACACTGCACATGTACATGTGTACACTGTACATGTACATGTACAGTTTTGTACAATGTACACATGTACATGTACATGTGTACATGTACATGTGTACATTGTACATGTAAATGTACATGTACAGTTTTGTACAATGTACACTGTACATGTACAGTGCAGTACATGAATAATGTTCCATACACTGTACATGTAATGTTTACTGCAAGCTTTGGATTGGCAAATGGACTGTCTTTGACCTTACAACCACAGAGTGACCCCTACTCAGGTCAAATGAGGTCAAACACACTAGGCCCCATTCTCAGCTTATCATACTGAAATCATCCACACTGCAAGTCTCCTGCTTGACATCCGGCTGCTTGGTATGGTATCTCTCATGGAGGCACTGTCAAGCAATCTGACACCTCCACTCTGTCTCTCTGTATCTTTCTGTTTCTGACTCTCTCACTACTCTGCATGTCTGTCTGTCTATGTATGTACATGTAATTTCTCTGTCTCTCTATCTGTTCTCTTCTCTCCATCTGTGTCTGTCTCCCTGTCTCTCTTTTAATTTGCGTCTAGCTCCGTCTCCCTGTCTCTGTCTGTCTCCGACTCTGTCTTTCTGTCTCTTCCTCTTTTTTTCCCTGTCTCTATATGTCTGTCACTGTACATGTATCTCTGTCTCTGTTTCTCTGTCTCTCTGTCTCTCTGTCTCCCTGTCTCTCTGTCTCTCTGTCTCTCTGTCTCTCTGTCTATGTCTCTCTGTCTCTATATGTCTGTCACTGTATATATCTGTCTGTCCCTGTCCTGTCTCTATGTCTCTGTCTCCCTGTCTCCCTGTCTCTCTGTCTCCCTGTCTCCCCGTCTCTCTGTCTCCCTGTCTCCCTGTCTCCCTGTCTCCCTGTCTCCCTGTCTCTCTGTCTCTCTGTCTCTCTGTCTCTCTGTCACTTTTGTCATTTGTCACCAATTATAAAATTAGTAAATTACCTTGTGGTTCAATTACTATTGTGTTCAATTCATATTGATCTTTTTTTCTTTAGTTGTAAATAAAGTTCTTTTGCAAAATCAAAATCTGTCTTCCTGTCTCTCTATTTATCTGCATCTGTATCGCTGTCTCTGTCTGTGTCTCAGTCTGTCTCTAAGTCTTTTTTTCCTGTCTACTAGCTCTGTCTCTTTGTCTCTGTCTCTCTCTCTGTATCCCTGTCTGTCTCCTTGTCACCTTGTCTCACTGTCTCTCTGTCTCCCCGTCTCTGTCTGTCTCTCTGTCTCCCTGTCTCCCTCTCTCTCTGTCTCCCTGTCTCCCTGTCTGTCTCCATGTCTCCCTGTCTGTCTCTCTGTTCCCATGTCTCCCTGTCTCTCTGTCTCTCTGTCTCCCTGTCTCCCTGTCTGTCTCCATGTCTCTCTGTCTCCCTGTCTCTCTGTCTGTCTCTCTGTCTCCCTGTCTCCCTGTCTGTCTCCATGTCTCCCTGTCTCTCTGTCTCTCTGTCTCCCTGTCTCCCTGTCTGTCTCCATGTCTCCCTGTCTCTCTGTCTCCCTGTCTCCCTGTCTCTCTGTCTGTCTCTCTGTCTCTCTGTCTCCCTGTCTCTGGAAGAAATGATTTGATTACGGTTCTTTTTAATCTGCCAATGATGTACTGCATCTCAGTCATTTCATCAAGATTGGCTCTCTTGATGCTGCTGGGTGATTTCAGAAGCCAGAGTTTGTACATCTGCCCAGTCCCCAGACTGGCTCTCAGTCTCTCTCCGCCCTCTCTCCGCCACACCCTTCCCACCTTAGGGGTAAGTAAACATGATCACAGATGCATGAGAGGCTGGCCAACCTCCCGCGTCCCTCTTCCTTTTGATGTGGGCGGGGGATGGTCCCTCCCTCCCTCCTTCCTCCAAACTCCTCTTCCACAGAGCAGAAAATAGAGGGAGAAAGACAGAGAGACAGAGAGACAGAGAACCAGTAAGACGGTGAGACAGACACAGAGACATAAATAGACAGAGACAGAGACACGGAGACAGAGAAAGACAGAGAAAGACAGAGAGAGACAGTAAGACAGACAGAGAGAGACAGTAAGAAAGAGAGACAGAGACACAGATATATAGATAGACATAGAGACAGAGACACAAAGACAGAGAAAAACAGAGAAAGACAGAGAGAGACAGTAAGACAGACAGAGAGAGACAGTAAGAAAGAGAGACAGAGACACAAATACACAGACACAGACACAGAGACAGAGAGAGACAGAGAACCAGAGACAGAGAAAGATGGAGAGAGACAGTAAGACAGAGAGAAAGAGACAGACACAGATAGACATAGATACAGAGACACAGAGAGACAGTAAGACAGACAGACAGACAGACAGTAAGACAGAGAGACAGAGAGACAGTAAGACAGAGAGAAAGAGAGACACAGAGACACAGAGACACAGAGACACAGAGACAGAGACAGTGCAAACATCCCAGGCAATCTTTCTCCTGGTTATTTACCCGAGTACCTGACCCACATAGGTGTTTTTACCGGCCAACTTCTGCCCAGGTAGAATTCTTGTAGACAGTTTTGTGGGAGACAAAAAGTCCAGTGCGAACAGTTTGTTGGAGTAAAGCGTAAAGCTTGGTAAAGTGTACACATGCAGTCCCCAAACAATCCCACAAGACCTCATGAGGTAAAATTGCCCAGCTTCACCGGTACATTTACCAGAGTCAAAAGTGCAAGTGCAGATGCCGGTTAAATTTGCCCAATTTTTTTTTCATCTGTCCATTGGCTCGGTTGAATCCTTGTGGGGGGGGGGGGAGTCCAATGTGGACACGGCTTCAGACCGAAAGAGTCGCAGACAGAGAGATGACAGAGTGAGATAGAGAGACTGAATGAGACAGACACAGCGAGAGAGGAGGAAGCGGAAACACTGAGACAGAGAAAGACAGGGAGATACAGAGAGACATATGTAGACGCAGGAAGACACAGACATGCACAGACAGACTACCAGAGAAGCGGACAGATAGACAGACACACTGACAAAGAAACAGACTGACAGACAGACTGGCAGAGAAGCGGACAGATAGACAGACACACTGACAGAGAAACAGACTGACAGACAGACTGGCAGAGAAGCGGACAGATAGACAGACACACTGACAGAGAAACAGACTGACAGACAAACTGGCAGAGAAGCGGACAGATAGACAGACACACTGACAGAGAAACAGACTGACAGACAGACTGGCAGAGAAGCGGACAGATAGACAGACACACTGACAGAGAAACAGACTGACAGACAAACTGGCAGAGAAGCGGACAGATAGACAGACACACTGACAGAGAAACAGACTGACAGACAGACTGGCAGAGAAGCGGACAGATAGACAGACACACTGACAGAGAAACAGACTGACAGACAGACTGGCAGAGAAGCGGACAGATAGACAGACACACTGACAGAGAAACAGACTGACAGACAAACTGGCAGAGAAGCGGACAGATAGACAGACACACTGACAGAGAAACAGACTGACAGACAGACTGGCAGAGAAGCGGACAGATAGACAGACACACTGACAGAGAAACAGACTGACAGACAGACTGGCAGAGCCCCACACACACACACACACACACACACACACACACACACACACACACACACAAAATGGGAAGCCTTTTCACTGTCTGACAAAAATGGACTTCACACCGTTAGGAAATCCCTCCTTTCAACAATTTGGTGGGAGAAAAAAAAAAAACCTGCCAGAGGCTGGCTGACATTTCCGAGAACATTACGCAGACGAGACTTGTGGAGGGATAGGACAGGGGTAGGGGTGGGGGTGGAGGGGGGGGGGTTAGTGAGTTGGCTAGTTGGTCTGGAAGAGGGAAGGGCTTCTTCTCATCTCAGTGAGGGCTTATCCATTTACGTCAGTCAGCCAGTCGCTGGAATTTAAAGTGACATGGCAGAGGGGGCGACGGTTTCATGCTCAAGAGGAGAGATATCCGGCAATGGATGTGGCAGGTTTTTTTACTTTTACGTGGGGCGGATTTGTTTGCCTTCGTACAGATGAAGAGTGTATCACAATCCAATGCAATCAATCTCATTATTAATTGAAGCTATCCGGTTTTGGAGAAAAAAATCCCAAAATCAATTTCAAATCCACCAATTTTTTTTTTTGATTTTTTTTTTTGATTTTTAGATTTTTCATTATTAAAATCTGTAGTTTGGAAGAAATGGCAAGGAAAACTTTGACAGGATTAAGATTTGAACAAGAAAACATCTGGTTTTGCGTACTTGCACTCTGACCTGTATTATCCAGCCCTTAGATGTGGACCTGCACAAAATTAATAGTCATCTAGTCATAGCCAGGGTGGTGGTGCAGATTGCAACATTTTGCCCAGGTACGGGTAGGTACTGTAAGCAGTGTAAGAGGATGAATTGGTGAGAATACGTGTAATTGAAGGGGGGTTTGCCCTACGTACATGTAGTTAGAACTGCACATGAAGTGCCTTGATCAATTGCCTGCCGATAACATTCAAACCCAGTACTCCTCCTTCCTGGTGCTGTACATGTACATGTACTTTACCAGTAGGCCTACTTTGATATGAATACATGATTTTGAACATTGCACCTGCAATGCACAGATTTGAATCTGCCCCATGACCTTGCCCAGCTCAACGATCAGGTGATAAGTTGATAATGACATTTTCGTTATCAACTTATCACATGATCATTGAGCTGGGCAAGGTCATGTGACAGATTCAAAACTGTGCATAGCAGGTGCAATGTTCAAAATCATGTATTCATATCAAAGTAGGCCTACTGGTACATGTAAAGTACAGTATTATAATCATCTCCTACGTGTAGCTGTATAGTACCATTCAGGTCAACACTGCCTACATGTACCTAGTGGCTACTGGCTAGTGGCTAGCACTTCCTAATGGCATGGCAACATCAATTTGGTGGCCTCATGTGCAAATCCCAATCTCTGTAGCGACTTCTCACTGCCTCCCCCCCCCCCCACTTTAAAGGCACAATACATGTATGCATTGGGAAGATCGGAAAACATCAATGTCCACAGATTGCCTTCTTATTTACACAGTTTGTAGATGGTCATGATATACATACATACATGTAATCCTCATGTTGAAATATTACGGTCTGGGATGCTCTACTTTTCACGAAATCTTCACTCAAACACCGACAAATACGAGCATGTATGGTAGTTTTTATCACATGATTCGTTGAATCATGGTTGAATACTACCCCACAAACAAACCAACAACTGTTTCAAATTGCATGTACATGTACATGTAGGGGCCTAACATGTACAGTACATTGTAAACCTCACAGGTGTACATGTGCACACTTACTTACAACGTGCCATGTCTGTGGTGGTTACGATACAAATATCAGTCGTCCATAGTTGTTAAAAACTCATGAGAGCGCTATTTAAAAATCCAACCAAATGCTTTCATCTCTCACAGGTTGATGCAAAAAAGGTGACCTTTTTTGCCCTTTTCCCCTCGAGATCTCAGATTTCTGTTTGATCTTAAACCTTCCCTGTGTAGTTTTTGGGGCCTAGGGTTGAGGGGTACTATGTTTAATTGTTTAACATACAATCTGAGGTAATCTTCAGACCTTTGCCAATGTTGAATTGGGCCTTTACGCATGCACAAATCCAATGGAGACAACTTGGCATACATGTACATGTACTTCCCTTTGACTGATGGCCCTCATCCGGCCTGCATAATCATCTGCATGTAATTGAGGTATATAGTCTGTCCCCTCCTCCATATTGGGTGTCTACTGAGTGGAGTAAGCTGTAGCACTAGTACAAGTACAAGTACATGTATTGTACACATGTACAAACAGTACATGTACGTACACGTGTACAAACAGTACATGTACGTACATGTACATGTACGGTATGTACATGTACATGTACAGTATATTGACAATGCATAGCAGCATCTGCACTGCTTGCGGCAATTTGAAATCCAAGCACAGGGGGGGTCTCTGCCATTTCACAAATTGGAAATCTCTGATGCACGGTACAAGTGGGCGTAGCTGGCTTAAGAACTTGTGACTCGGTCGCATTTCAGTCAATCAGGGAGAAGCCACACGTACACATGGGTGTCCAAAGGCTATCCCAAATGTCCATACACGTAAATGTATATTGTACACAGTGTACAGTATGTAAAGATATACTCCGCACGTATACATGTACGTACATGTATGCAACGTGCAAAGTACAGGGGTGTATACATGTACACACTGTAGTGTACACTGTACATGTCATGGTTTTCCCATAACGTGTTTTTTTTATACTGGCCAACAGGACCAGTTACTTTAACTTATGAATATCTTGACGGTCCCCCAAGGTTTTGATTGGTCATCTTTAGCTGTTTCAGTCAATCCAAAACAGCTGCATGTATGTATTGTTTTCGCTTGTGCTTTTTTGTCCTTATTCAGCCAAATCGTTCTGAACCCCTACTTTGGTACATGTACACATACAGTACATGTGTACACAATGTACATGTAGTTTACTTTATCCTATCGACTTCAGATTTGGCACATTTAATTGTACAGGTACACGTATAATCCTTAGAAGCCTGGCCAAAGATGGTTATCCCGTCCTAGAAGAAATTCAAAATGATGACGCCATCTGGTGTTGAGTTGTGTAACTTTAAAGAGACAGTTTTGGCCCTACAGTTTTTGTACATGTATACCGACGCGATTTAGGTACTGGGTTCTTTATTACACCTAATTGATTTCAGACTTGAAACACTCTCAGTCAACCACCAAGAGATGGTCCTAGAAGAAACTAGATGCTGATGCTGATCATTTCCGTCTTGAGGCGTGTGTTTATACATATATGTATTTGTTTCTTTCAGAATTCATTTGCCTCTTTGTAAAAACACAAACGACATGTATACCGGTATACATTTTCTGTATTGGAGATGGTGAGATGTAATAATAATAATAATAATAGTTTTATTTATAAAGCGCAAACAATTCCACATAATTATACATGATCAAAGGCGCTAATTACTATATAAATTGGTGATATACAAAAATGTTGAAAACTGCAAATTACAAATTTATTCATTTACAATAAAAAGTGGAAACAATTAAAAGATATAAAAAGTAAAAAGTTGAACCAATGAAATAAAATAAAATGTTTGTATTTATATCTAAGAGCCATAGGCAATTCTAAAAAGGTGCGTTTTAAGACGATTTTTGAAAATGTCTGATGATTGACTGGATCGTATCGATACGTATCGTATCGATCGTATCGTACACTGTACAATGTACGTGTAGTCGTGTACGTACCGTAAGTCAATGATAGCAGGAGATGAAGGTTCAAATCCTACTGTACCCAAGCTGCTTGTGATTCTTTCAGCAGGCTATCGGGCAAAGCACTGACATGACTGAGCAGTAAGCACACGGTGCTACCGTAAATACATGCACGGACATCAAATCAAATTGCAGCAGATCTCATGAGCTACATGTAACCTAAGTAGCAATAAACCAACGGACCATGCAGAGAACATACATACAGTATGAGTGGGGAACCAGGGTCCGGGGGGCAATTACAGTCTTTGTAATTAACGCTCACTGTGTGGTGGAGACCGGCTAATCCATCATCTCTCCATCGTGCATGCCTGCCCGGTACCCTGCACAGCCTGCGAACCACAATACAGTACCTTTGATGTCGTACACACCGTACTGTAGAGTCACTCACTGCCATGTCAAGAAAGCAAGGAAGCTCAAAACAATTTGGAGGGCTGATGATTAGATCCTGATAGGACATTTGAAAATATGATTTCACGAAGTAACCATCAGGTCTCGTCTAAGGACAGAAGGACAGAAACAGTAAGGACAGGAAAAAAGAGAAATGTTTTGCCTTTAATTCACTTGCAATCCTTCTTTTGTGTTCATCTTCACTTCTCCCCTTGATCTGTTCCCCTTTGACATTTCCTCCTTTGATCCCTTCTCAACTGCCTGCCCATCCCTTTGATCTCATCCTGTTCTGTCTGCCAGCTTTCCTCCTTTGATCCCTTCCCTACTCCTTGCCATTCCCTTTGATCTCACCCTGGTCTGTCTACCAGCTTCCCTCCTTCAATCCCTTCCCAACTGCTTGCCCATCCCTTCAATCTCACCCTGGTCTGTCTACCAGCTTTCCTTCTTTGATCCCTTCCCTACTGCCTGCCCATCCATTTGATCTCACCCTGGTCTGTCTACCATTTGATCTCACCCTGGTCTGTCTACCAGCTTTCCTCCTTTGATCCCTTCCCAACTGCTTGCCCATCCCTTTGATCACACCCTGGTCTGTATATCAGCTTTCCTCCTTTGATCCCTTCCCTACTGCTTGCCCTTCCCTTTGATCTCACCCTGGTCTGTCTTCCATTTGATCTCACCCTGGTCTGTCTACCAGCTTTCCTCCTTTGACCCCTTCCCTACTGCTTGCCCTTCCCTTTGATCTCACCCTGGTCTGTCTACCAGCTTTCCTCCTTTGATCACTTCCCTACTCCTTGCCCTTTCCCTTTGATCTCACCCTGCTCTGTCTACCAGCTTTCCTCCTTTGATCCCTTCCCTACTCCTTGCCATTCCCTTTGATCTCACCCTGGTCTGTCTATCAGCTTTCCTCCTTCAATCCCTTCCCAACTGCTTGCCCATCCCTTCGATCTCACCCTGGTCTGTCTACCAGCTTTCCTCCTTTGATCCCTTCCCTACTGCCTGCCCACCCATTTGATCTCACCCTGGTCTGTCTGCCAGCTTTCCTCCTTTGATCCCTTCCCTACTCCTTGCCTTTCCCTTTGATCTCACCCTGGTCTGTCTACCAGCTTTCCTCCTTCAATCCCTTCCCAACTGCTTGCCCTTCCCTTTGATCTCACCCTGGTCTGTCTACCAGCTTTCCTCCTTTGATCCCTTCCCTACTGCTTGCACTTCCCTTTGATCTCACCCTGGTCTGTCTGCCATCTTCCCTCCTTTGATCCCTTCCCTACTGCTTGCCCTTTCCCTTTGATCTCACCCTGGTCTGTCTATCAGTTTTTCTCCTTTGATCCCTTTCCATACTGCTTGCCCTTCCCTTTGATCTCACCCTGGTCTGTCTACCAGTTTTCCTCCTTTGATCCCTTCCCTACTGCTTGCCCTTTCCCTTTGATCTCACCCTGGTCTGTCTACCAGTTTTCCTCCTTTGATCCCTTCCCTACTGCTTGCCTTTCCCTTTGATCTCACCCTGGTCTGTCTATCAGTTTTTCTCCTTTGATCCCTTTCCATACTGCTTGCCCTTTCCCTTTGATCTCACCCTGGTCTGTCTATCAGTTTTTCTCCTTTGATCCCTTTCCATACTGCTTGCCCTTCCCTTTGATCTCACCCTGGTCTGTCTACCATTTGATCTCACCCTGGTCTGTCTACCAGCTTTCCTCCTTTGACCCCTTCCCTACTGCTTGCCCTTCCCTTTGATCTCACCCTGGTCTGTCTACCAGCTTTCCTCCTTTGATCCCTTCCCTACTCCTTGCCCTTTCCCTTTGATCTCACCCTGGTCTGTCTACAAGCTTTCCTCCTTTGATCCCTTCCCTACTCCTTGCCATTCCCTTTGATCTCACCCTGGTCTGTCTATCAGCTTTCCTCCTTCAATCCCTTCCCAACTGCTTGCCCATCCCTTCGATCTCATCCTGGTCTGTCTACCAGCTTTCCTCCTTTGATCCCTTCCCTACTGCCTGCCCACCCATTTGATCTCACCCTGGTCTGTCTGCCAGCTTTCCTCCTTTGATCCCTTCCCTACTCCTTGCCTTTCCCTTTGATCTCACCCTGGTCTGTCTACCAGCTTTCCTCCTTCAATCCCTTCCCAACTGCTTGCCCTTCCCTTTGATCTCACCCTGGTCTGTCTACCAGCTTTCCTCCTTTGATCCCTTCCCTACTGCTTGCACTTCCCTTTGATCTCACCCTGGTCTGTCTGCCATCTTCCCTCCTTTGATCCCTTCCCTACTGCTTGCCCTTTCCCTTTGATCTCACCCTGGTCTGTCTATCAGTTTTTCTCCTTTGATCCCTTTCCATACTGCTTGCCCTTCCCTTTGATCTCACCCTGGTCTGTCTACCAGTTTTCCTCCTTTGATCCCTTCCCTACTGCTTGCCCTTTCCCTTTGATCTCACCCTGGTCTGTCTATCAGTTTTTCTCCTTTGATCCCTTTCCATACTGCTTGCCCTTCCCTTTGATTTCACCCTGGTCTGTCTTCCAGCTTTCCTCCTTTGATCCCTTCCCTACTGCTTGCCTTTCCCTTTGATCTCACCCTGGTCTGTCTACCAGTTTTCCTCCTTTGATCCCTTCCCTACTGCTTGCCCTTTCCCTTTGATCTCACCCTGGTCTGTCTATCAGTTTTTCTCCTTTGATCCCTTTCCATACTGCTTGCCCTTCCCTTTGATCTCACCCTGGTCTGTCTACCAGCTTTCCTCCTTAGATCCCTTCCCTACTGCTTGCCCTTTCCCTTTGATCTCACCCTGGTCTGTCTATCAGTTTTTCTCCTTTGATCCCTTTCCATATATACTGCTTGCCCTTCCCTTTGATCTCACCCTGGTCTGTCTACCAGCTTTCCTTCTTTGATCCCTTTCCATACTGCTTTCCCTTTCCCTTTGATCTCACCCGAATCAGTCTGCTGACGTTCCTCCATTGTCCATCTTCTGTCATCTGCATCTTATTACCCCTTTCCCTTCTTTTCTTTTCTTGTTTTCAAAAATGTACAGGACCAGACCAGACGTACCAATCCTCACAGAACCCGAGAAAAGTCCTCGTAAGATAAAAAGACATTGGGTGCCCTGCTGTTTTTCTCTTTTCTTCTTTTCCTTTTTTTGTCTGACTGTGGTCATTGACGTCAGTAAGCAACACGTTTAGTTCTTGGGACAAAAAAAAGTATTCTGGTCTCCTGACAACAGGCAGAGAGCTCGCTGCCTGCGGCTGTCATAAAATCCTTCTCGAGAAACGAGAGAAAAAAAAGGAAGCATTGCGGACTTGTCTGGACCAATGCACCGACAGTCCGACTAGCCTAGAATGATTAAATTCTTAATCAGAATGGAGGGAAGGAACAGAATGCTGGACTTGAAGAGCAAACACAAATAAATCTACATTAATTAAATCACTCATTGGCTAATGAGACGGCGAAATCCGATTAACAAGTTGATTAAAAGCCCATGCACAAGGAAGTACAGCGTATGCGAGCCAACTGCACGTACATAGGAATAGGATTCTCATTAGAGGACTTTGGAGTTCTTGTGTTTTAACTGGGTTACTGGGCTGATATTTATGGTAATGATTACCTGGATGACTGATTGGTCATCCAAATTCACTGGCCAAGGGTGATTGGGTATTCAAAGCCCATATCAAAATTCACCTTTACATGCATAAACAGCAAGCATGTGTGTGGAGTATGACTGTAAGAAATTGTTCAGCGCCTGTGTTTTCCTAGGATATGTAGAAGGGCCTGGCATTTCTATCCTAGGGTGGGATTCTTCAAAGGCAGAATGAGAGGTTTTTGTTCAATTACAGTACATAGATGTAGGAGTAACTTAACCATGTAGCAATACCGACCCTACTGAGTACTGTACCAGATCAATTAACAATTTACATACTGTAATGTAATGCACAGTGTACATGAACATGTACATCATATTACATGTACATGTATACAAATGTACAGCACATGAAAGGTGCATGTAAAGTGTACATGTACATGTACAGTACATGTATGTTGCACTTACAGTGTACATGTACTGTACATGTACAGTACTACACGTATTATGTGACTACATGTGTATGTGTACTGTCAGACCTGACCATCAGGGATTCTTCTGGAGTTTTATGAGTCTGTGGTGACAGCTGAAAATGTGCTCAATAACTGAGTTTGTAATAATGTGGACAATACTCCTTGATGTTCTAGATGGGTCACAGATTGGATAGGGATCATAGGGCATGAGTCTAACCAAGCCAGTAATACCTCCTTGGTCTAACCACTGTTCATGTAGACTCTCCAATCTGGGGGGAGAGTATGCCAAACAGTATGCCAAACAACATTCCTTTTTGGATGGGCGTTTTTCTAGCATGATTTGTGATCAATGAGGTGCCAAGTTTTGAGGACAAATACAATGAACAGTGTACCTGAGGTGATCCATCCAAGAGAAGTGAGATGGGTTAACAACAGTACATACAATGTACAATGTACAATGAACTGTATACATGACCAGTACGTACGTTGTACATGTACATGTAGGTCTACATATCTGTACATCACTACATGCCTGTACTGTACGTGTAGGCCCTACATGTACATACTGTACATGTACATGTACATGTACATGTATACCGGTACATGTACAGGTACAGTATGTACGTGTAGGCCCTACATGTACATACTGTACATGTACATGTACATGTACATGTATACCGGTACATGTACAGGTACAGTACTTGTACACTGTACAGTACATGTACACGTACACGTACTGCATGTACCGTACTGTATGGGTTGTGATGTTGGGATGAATAGGAATAAAACACATCAGGAATTTGTCAAGTGTGAGATTCGTTTTTGATTAAGGAATGGGCTTGCCCCCAGCCCACCTGTGCAGTGTGTAAGAACATTAAGCCCTGCAATGTTGACAGAGACTCAACCTGGGGGAAGGCATACAGTACAGTATTGCACAAACCTACATGTACATGTACAATGTACACATGAACATGTACATGTACATGTACATGTACATGTACAACTGTACCGGGCACATACAACGTGTACATGTACAATGTACTGTACATCCATCCATGTAGAGTACATCCATGTACATGTACTGTACATTGTACGATGCTGTACAGTACCAGTACCGGTAGGTACCGGTACATGTAAGATTAGGCCTAATGTACATACATGTACATGTACTGTTCATTGTACAATGCATGTACTGTACATTGTACGATGCTGTACAGTACCAATACCGGTAGGTACATGTAAGAGTAGGCCTACTGTACATGTACTGTTCATTGTACAATGCATGTACTGTACATTGTACGATGCTGTACAGTACCAGTACCGGTAGGTACATGTAAGAGTAGGCCTACTGTACATGTACTGTACATTGTACAATGCATGTACTGTACATTGTACAATGCATGTACTGTACATTTGTAAGGTCCCAAGGGTGCAATTTGTACATGTATGTACGTTTACATGTATGATGTACATAAACATTATAATACAGTACCGGTACATTGGTACATGTACACGTATACATGTACATGTACATGTACATGTACATGTGACATATCCAGTTAGTTATCTAGTAAGTTATCCACCATACAGCCTTACACTTCACCATTTCTGTTCAGTGTACATGTACATGTACCGTACATGTAATGTACTGTATATGAAAAACAGTGCACATGCAATTATTGTTCAGTCGATGACATTATCCCCACGGAAGGTTTCAAACCTTCTGGCCTCTCTCCATCCATGCAGAACAGACTGGAAAGGCACAATTTGGCCGCACGGGGCCCTGTGTGTGCGCAGCGCGGACTCCCTGGCCAAATGTCAGTCACTTGTCAAGCTAACCAGTCCGTGCCAGAGTCTGCCAACGCAGGAGGAGGCAAGGAGCATCGGCCAGCCCAATTGTGTGCATGTACGTGACTGCTGGCCCATTCGGTTGCACATGGCTGGTTTCCCCCTCCCTCTCAGAAGAGAAGGCCCGCACACTACCCGTACTGTAATTACAATCCAAGGAACACACTGCACATGTATAATATGCAGAGGTGGGCTGCGAAAGTGTACGTTCATTAAAACTGCAGGCACGACTACACAGGGATGACTGTTTGCGGTCTCTGCCTTTGAGAAAGGTCCTGCTAGGATCAAAATGTCAGCTCTTCTTTACAGTTTGGGAGATGGCTCATCCAAAGAGGACACACTCATAGTCATAAAAATTAATTCGTTATGCAGTTCACATTTGTACATATAATGTACAATCATGCATGGAACAAAATAATGTCACTTGGTTTTATATGTACAAGTACAGTACATGTTCATGTAGATGTACATGTACCAGTACTATAAATTGCACAATTGTTCTGTTTTGTAAAGTGTACTTGTACTGTATATTGCAGTAAATGGACATACATGTACACACAAGACTATTACTCACTCAGTATTGCACTTTGACTTTGTGTAGAGAACAATACATACGTGTACATGTATATATATGGTACACATTAGTACATGTATGTACAGTACATGTACAGTGTATAATTATGTGCATGTAAATGTAAGTATTGTAAGTACAGTATACATGGACATGTGCACTTAATACAGTACAGACCGTGTCTTTGTGTAACAAACATAAACTTTAAAGGTGCCAGATTACTGCCCTGATACATGTACAATGTACATGTACCGTAGAGTACTATACTGTACTGTACGGTACATGTAAATGTACTGTACTTTATACATGTATCGACTATCTGTACATGTACACATGTACAGTACATAATTCAAGGAACATCTAAGTTATTCTAACCATGGAGCTATAATAAGCTCCATGATCTAACCATACAATGCCAGTAGCCATACATACTGTACATTACATCATGTACACATACATGCACACGTGCCTGAGACCCCTGTTTAATATCCGACTCCAATCGTGTTACTCATAATTGACACCTCACTATAACGCCAGTGGGGCCGTTGGTATTGTGAACATCTCATCACATCTGGTAGCCAGGGCACAGAACATGAACACACCAGTCAATGGTCCCAGGCACCATCACACTAAGAGTGACACCAGTGCTACATGTGCACACATGCCATACATGTATGAGTAAGGCCAATATCATTATCAAGTACATAAGCAGTAGTTTGCTGTATGATGTCATCATTGTCACGTACACGTTTACATAACTGTAATGTCCAGGCAGTGAGTGATACTGAGTCACTCACTAATGATGCCCTGTACCCTGTAAACAAGGGCCCATTACTGGAGTGATCTTGGTTATTGAGGATGGTCCTCACATGTACATTTGTACATGTACATGTACATGGTGTGTATGTGTACAGGTACACGTACATGTACTGTACAGTACATCATACATACAGTGTACATGTACATGTATACTGGTACACATATGTATTGTAAATGTACATGTACACTAGTTGTGCGTGTACATGAACATGTACATGTGCATACATGTACAATATACTGTACTGTACATAACATCTGTCATAACATCTGCCAGACCATGGACCAAGTCTAGTGACTTCGGTGTGTCTAGTGTAGTGCGTGACCAAAGTGGACCAACTGAAGCTTTTTTTTTTCTTGCAGAATTATGATTTTTGAATGGATTTTGCACAACATACAGTTGATGCAATTCAATCTTTGATCCCCACATCTTGTTATTTGGAGAGTAAATCATGATTCATCTACGTGTGTATCTACATTGTGTGTACCGGTATGTGTATAGAATAGATACATGTACATGTACATGTACATGTGTATCCCAGTTGTATCTGACCATTTCTCAAACTGTAGCCCCGAATCTAAACCTCCGAAATCACTACCGACTTCAAATTGCACCTCAAACAAGGGGGCAGTACTTATGGGCTTTTGCAAATTTGAGACGGTACAGTACATGTACCTCAAACGAGGCCTGTTAACACAGCATAACTCACTACACTGTACTCACTAGAGATGGTTGCTTCCATTCAGTATCCTACGCATTGTCAGGGTACCGGTGGAGCAGTGAAAGCCCTACCCCCCCCCCCCCCTCCCCTCCCTTCTCCATTGATTTTTTTTTCCCTGAGCAGAGAAAGTGCGTTATTGATTGTAATCCCTTTTCTCTGCCGATTCCCAGCTGAGGAGGGAGAAGTGGAGAGAGAGGGGAGAAGATTTACAATGCTTTGTTAGTGATTTATGGACTTTGGTTGGTTTATAGACTGCACATGTACGTGTATGTAAGTACACGTACATGTACCAGTGCATGTACGTGGACATGTTGTATGTACACATTGTACCGGTATGTACATGTACAGTGTACTGTACAGTTATGTACATGTACAGTGTACTGTACAGTTATACATGTACATGTAACCGAGTGAAGTACATGTACATGTACTGTAGTCAAAAGTGTGAACATGTTACAACTAATACACATACATGTACATGTGCACTATGCAGTACATGTACATCAATTATGTATTGTACAGTACATGTATAATGTGCCCGCTGTACATGTACAACGTATGTGTACTGTACATGTACATTTACCCAACTACCAATGCAATACTTACATGTACACACATACATGTACATGTACATGTACAATTGTACATTGTGTACATGTACAGTTCTGTATACAGTTCTGTGTACAGTTCTGTGTGTACAGTATGTACTACATGTATGTACATGTACATGTACATGTACACTGATACAAAAAACAGTGCACATACCTGTAGTCTGTACTGTACACAATGTACGTGTACATTGTATAGGCCCCTATACTACTACTGTACATGTAGGTACTTTGTACATTGTACTGTACATTGTACTGTACATGTCCATACTGTACAATGTGCATACTGGTACATGTAGAGATTCCCCAACCTGTGCATACCGTACGTGTAATGTACAAGTACTGTACATGTATGTGTACCGGTACATGTACGTGGCACATGTACATGTACCATACTGTACATGTACCGATACAGTAAAAGTGCCAAGGAATACTGAAAAACAGTCAGCGAAAAACATAAATTGATCTGAGAAACTAATGTAAATTCCAGGTCAATCCAGGAGACACCTTTTTCTTCCCAATAGGCATATCCCACAGGCAATTTGCTACATGTATGTACACATGTACATTTACATAATATTTCTAAGGATGTACACACATACATATTATTCAATAACGTGGCTCTTATTGCAAATTTATGTGTGTGACTGTAGTTCACCCACACAGGTCGCAGCCATGATATACATGTACTTCACACAAACACTTTGTTACTGCCTGTATCATAAATGCACTACACATTAGGCATTTAGCAAGAAGAATACAAGATAGCGGGAAATGTGGTAGTGAGTTTTTAAAAGAGAGAGAGAAAGAAAGAGAGAGAGAGAGGGGGAGAGGGGGGAGAGGGAGAGAGGGAGAGAGAGGAAGAGAAGAGAGAGATACATGTACATGTAGAGAGTGGGCGGAGAGAGGGGGAAAGAGAGAGGGGGACAAGAAACTAGAAAGCGAGAAAAATATAAAAGAGGGATTGTAAGATTGTGGGAGAGAGGGGGAGAGAGGGGGAGAGAGGGGGGAGAGAGGGGGTAGAGGGGAGGGGAGAGGGAAGGAGAGAGAAGGAACAAGGGGGAGAGAAAGAGAGCAAAAGATGGAGATACATACATGTACAAGTAGAGAGAAAGAGAGAGGGGGAGAGAGAAAGAAAGGGAGGGAGATAGGGTGAGAGAGATGCACTTGACAGGAGAGAAAGAGAGAGATTGAGAGGAAATGGGAGGGGCACTTATAAATGTACAGTATGTATCTGCAGAAAGCGTTATTGATCTTCAATTGAATTTGGAAAAAAGTAGTACAATACGTCCGGCATAAAGGGACAAAGGAATTTTCTACAAGAAAACCAAGGACTGTGGGACCATATGTACATGTACTGTACATTAGCAGTGCGGTGGGAATTTCAGATGGACTCAATGAGATGGACTCCAATTGTCCCCCTCCACTGCGTGTAAAAAAGAGCTGAGCCTGTAGACTTTTGCTTGAGTACACTGTGCAGTATTGAGGTACACTGTGTACATGTACTGTATTTAGTATTAGGTACAGTATGCACAAGAACACATTCGTGTTGGATAAATGTACATGTATGTATGTGTACATCAGGGTTTTGATTTACATGTACCGGGGTAGCATTAGCCCAGTGGCCATTCGGAATAATTGTGCAGATGCACATGTGTGTATCGGATGTACAGTACATGTACAGTACATGTGCATGTGCATGTACATGTACATGTACATGTACATGTGCATGTGCATGTACATGTACTGGTGGATACAGATGTGCACAAATAATCCCCTGATGCTGACTGCAACACTGCATGTGCACTGTACAATACATACACCACGCTATGGTATACATGTACAAAGTACATGTACCATGTACACAGTACATGGTACATGTACATGTATCAATCATGTTGTGTGTACATGTATGTATATTCCTGTCCCACATGGATGCAAACACATGCGTGCATAATCATGTATGCATACAATTGTACATGTATAGTACATGTATGTATAGTGTGTACATTTTCACACCAACAATTTCCCAGGAAATTCCATGGTGTACATGTACGTGTTCATATTGTTTATACATACCGGTACTGTCCATTAATGTACATGTACATGTACATGTACTGTACATGTACAATTGTACATGTACAGTGTGTACATTATTTCATTGATACAAAATTATTTATTACAATTTATACAAAAGAGTACTACACTACATGTATGTACACATACACAGGTCTGTGTACATGTACCATGTATCTTTTTAGGACAAAGGGAAACTTCCATGCATGTGGCATACTGTTTGTTGGTGCCACTACAGTACTGTACATGTACTTGTACACACGCACTATACCAGTACCGGTACATGTACATGTATGTGTACAACATGTACATGTCATGTGTGTATCACTACAAAACGTACTTTTAAAAGCATACTAGATGCAATATTTGTATTGTGTACATGAATACAGGCATGTACACACAGTGCCATGATTGTAATACTTTAGATAAACTTCCAACTTTTATAATAACAGTGCATGGGACTATAGAGCAAGGAACATGGGGCATACCATACAGGCCCCCTTGAGGAGATCTGACATTGTGCCGCAACTCATTACATGCGTCTCACTCCTCATTGTAGAAAGTACACAAAAGACCTTGTCTAAAATTTAGTGGGCCTGACGTTTCGATCCTAGCAGGACCTTTCTCAAAGGCAGAGTGACAAGGACAAAACAGATACATGTACACGAGGGAAGGGGGGGAGAGTGAATAGGACACGGATGAGAAACAAAGGACAAAGAGTGAAGCTGGTAGGGAGAGATCAAAGGGAAGGGCAGGGGGTAGGGTAGGGATTAATGAGAGGAGGGGGAAAGATCAAAGAGAAGGGCAAGGAGTGGGGTAGGGATTAGTGACAATAGGGGGAAAGATCAAAGAGAGAAGTGTGAAGGACTGAACACAAAAGAAGGATTATCAGAAAGCTGCATGGTGTTAGTCATTACCCTCCTGGATGTTGAGACCATGTGGTTGAATAGTCCGAAGACGCTTCATCCACATTTTCTCACGGCTAAGACGGACAGCATTATTACGGTGACCAAGTGATTCTATGCCCAGTACACTCATGTCTGATATCGAATGATCAGGGAGATTGAAGTGATACCCAACAGGGGTGTCCATTTTACCAGTTTTGATAGTAGACCTATGGCCATAGATCTACTATCAAAACTGGTAAAATGGACACCCCTGTTGGGTATCACTTCAATCTCCCTGATCATTCGATATCAGACATGAGTGTACTGGGCATAGAATCACTTGGTCACCGTAATAATGCTGTCCGTCTTAGCCGTGAGAAAATGTGGATGAAGCGTCTTCGGACTATTCAACCACATGGTCTCAACATCCAGGAGGGTAATGACTAACACCATGCAGCTTTCTGATAATCCTTCTTTTGTGTTCAGTCCTTCACACTTCTCTCTTTGATCTTTCCCCCTATTGTCACTAATCCCTACCCCACTCCTTGCCCTTCTCTTTGATCTTTCCCCCTCCTCTCATTAATCCCTACCCTACCCCCTGCCCTTCCCTTTGATCTCTCCCTACCAGCTTCACTCTTTGTCCTTTGTTTCTCATCCGTGTCCTATTCACTCTCCCCCCCTTCCCTCGTGTACATGTATCTGTTTTGTCCTTGTCACTCTGCCTTTGAGAAAGGTCCTGCTAGGATCGAAACGTCAGGCCCACTAAATTTTAGATTTACATTTTGGTAATTTTAGTCAGTAAGCAGTTTGCAACATTTTTGTATATCACCAAAAGACCTTGTCCTGAAATAAACACTTGATAATCTCCTGTACAATACACTGCTCTGACTGTGAAAACTAGGCAAGGTGATTAGGCGAGTAAATGATAGTGCCCTCTGGAAACCAGGTCCAGGTCTTCTAATCTCTAGTTCAACTTCAGCTGCTAGCTGGCAACAATGGTTATTATATCAAGCTACACAAACACTTCAACTAGGATTGCTATGTCTGGAATGCTGCGGTTAATGACTCCGTACCTGATCCTATATCACCGCTGGAAAAAAAACCTGCCTCCACATGCACTTGGCGATTTGGACTCTGGTAGTGTACATGTAGTTGGTGTCAGTGCTTTATGTGGGTGCATGTGAATACATGTAAGTGTAGAACTTTACACTGTACATGTACATGCTCCTTCTAAGTCCAATATGCACTTTGTTCAATTTGTTGCAATGATGAGTATTTACAGTAATGTGAGGATTATTTCTATCTAAATAGGCCTACACACTGTACCGGTACATGTATCATCTACATGTACATGTACAAAATGTAAGAATTGGCAGTTGTACACATGTACACTGTACGGTACTTGAGGTACATGTACATTGTAGTGAACCAGATACGGGTTGTCTGTCTCTGTACATGTACAGGTACATGTACAATACATGTGTGCATGTAAAAAAAACTTGCCCACATTTATATGCTCATGCTGTACATGTACATTGTGTACATGTACATTGTACATGTACACAATGTACCTGTATAGTATACTTGACAATTTTAGGGCATGGAGGAAGGAATATGACTGAGTGTCAGTCCCCATAATCGGTAGTGTGCCAGGTACCATTCTGATACATGTACAGTGTTACAATGAGGTGTCTCTGGTGAATGTGCATGTACAACAATGCACAGCCAGTGGTGCCTGAATGCACATGTACAGTACTGTATGTGCAGACTGTGTGCAGGAGATCCAGAGCAAGGACTTTTTCACAGCTGAGGACAATGGGGGGAAAGGTCCTCAACTTGTTACCTCTGCATGGAGTCTGACATTTTGGAAGTGTTGCAGCAAATGTTTACTCACACACATCACACACAGAGTTGCACGGTGCAGTTGTACACGTAACCTGGCCTCTTGACAAAGCTATATGTAGGCATGTACAGGTGTACAGATCTACAAATAAGCATAATTGTACACTATACACTGCTGCATTAGATGTGCCAATGCATGCATACATGTACAATGTACTGTCCATCATGTATCGGTATTACCTCCATGGTATCATCTCCATGTCCATGTACTGTACAATGAACATGTACATACATTTACACAGTATATTTGAGTCATTTTACAAAGTTGTAACTACACTCTGACTCAATGTGAAGTGTGTACAATGAGTATGTACATGCATGTACATGTACATGTATGTACATGTACATGTACATTTACATGTACAATGTACATGTAGTGTAGACCTACACATACCTGCATGTACAGTACAGTGTACTGTAACACTAGTGTAACTGTAAGCATGGACTATTTGTACAAAGTCATACAGATTTACAAACAAACGTTACATGTATACTGTAGTCTGTACAGTACATGTATTTCCACAAGCATCTGCAGTGATACCTACAATGTGTACAGTATGTAATACATAGAACTGTAACATGTACAGTACATGTACACTGCACATACTGTACAATGCACAGGTACATGTAGTGTGAACATGTATTCATACTGTATACTGTTCATTGTATAACTATACAAGTGCATGTGTAGGCCTAACCTTTGTAAAGTTACACAAAGTTACAAACATCTCAAAAAAGGGATATGACTGTAAATACAAAGTTATACAAAGTTATACAACATTCAACAACCCCTTGTACCTGTACATGTACATGTACAGTACATGTAGAACTTGTACTGTAGAACTACTGTAGAACTAGTACTGTACAGTACATGTACATGTATACGTAGTGTACATGTAAATTATATGTACATGTACACTTTTTGTACAGTGTTATCGTCAGAATTTTCCCCCTTTTTTAGGCTAAGGGGCAATTTATTTTTAGCATAACAACTGCATGAAAAACACACCAGGTCAGAAATCAGCATAGCTCATAATTTTTGTTGTTAACTCCATACATACATGTACATGTAGACCACAGTAGGCCTACATGTATCAACACTTCCTCACTACCCATATGTAAATGACAAGCGGAAATACATTTTTGGAAACGTACTGTACATTAACTATCAAAGGGGTTATTTTCAGAAATGCATTTTCTACAGCACAGCAAGGATTCAAAGATTGCAAAAATGCAAACAGCAAACAATGCATTAACTGATATGACAGTAATCATCCAAAATGGATCAAATGTCAGTGTAGGATCATAGGATGATAGGTGTGGGTTGCAGTTGCAATTACACTCCTACGGCGCTATGCATTGTTAGGGGTTTCCGATGTGCTCCACAGAAGGTAATAGGGTGTGAAAAGGTCAACTAACTTGGTGTCTCAGGGAGGGACGGAGGCAGAGCACTTCCACACGCAAATCTCATGAAATATTCATGAAATATGAAATGTCATCATAATCTTCGACCCCCCTTTTTCCTGAACCAGTGCCCTGACACCTTACCAAGCAGGGGTTGACAGTAGGTTTGTAGTCACGTACTGTACCTGTGTACATGTACATTGTTGTACACATGTACACGCTGTACATGTATGTCAGCAGTGGTTGACAACTTGACAGCAGCTTAGTACACAATGTACATATAAAAAAATGTTGCAAACTGCTTACTGACTAAAATTACCAAAATGCAAATCTTAAAATTGAGTGGGCCTGACATTTCGACCAGTATCAGGACCTTTCTCAAAGGCAGAGAAAGCCTTTGAGAAAGGTCCTGCAAGGATCGAAACGTCAGGCCTACATATGTGTTTGCCCTACACTGGTAATGTACAGAAGAACGTCGCTATAACGAATGCCGAAACGGAACATGCGGCTACATACATTGTACGTGTATAACGAACATGTATGCCCTTTGGCTTCTGATTTTTGTGTACAAAATATGTGGCCGCAACTGCTATATATAACGAACGCCGCGCCAATATACCGAACATTTCCCTATAACGAACATGCTCTTTACAATGTAGTTCCCGATTTTTGTGTACAAAAAAATAGGCCTATGTGGCCGCAAATGCTACAATACTGAGTGCTTACGCAACTGAGAGATGCGATTGCGAGATTCACGGCAAGGATACAGGTGCCCTGCATGTTTTTAGGGTTTTACATACATTGTGTAACACTAACAGATAAAATTGAACAGTTTGAGATACCAGTTTGAAATCAAATTTAACAAAAAATATATAAGAAAAATCACCATTTCCAGAAATCTGAACAAAAAACACGCCATTTCCGGAAATACAGAAATTTCCGGAAGTCTTGTACAATGTACCGGATGTATCCCTGCCTAATCCCTTCCCCCTTTGACATCACCCTCCTTTCCTTCTTTGTCCAAATTTTTCTTTCATAAATATCCTACATGTACACTGGCGTGCAAAAGTATTTACGCACCCAATGCAAAATTTTCAACTTAAACTTTCACTTTGAAATGTCACAGTTGTTCACTAAACAATCAAACCTGTGTCTGGAGTCATTATGTTAATCAGTAGGCCTAATAATCATATTTCCACTATGAAACACCCTCTACTTTAATTGGGTGAAAAACAAGAAGCAAATTTTTGTGTGGGTGCGTAAATACTTTTGCACGCCAGTGAATATTGCCTCTCCCCCTTCCATATAAATCTGTTTAGTGTTCATATCCTTGTTATTCTAGACTTGAGGAAAAGGTCCAGCTACATGTGTTGTAGGATTGAAACGTTAGGCTACACCCTAAGCTCTGAATTCTTGAGATTTACGGTACGTCAGAAAGCAGTTTGCAAACTTTTAGAATCATGCTCATCAAATCATTGGTTGATTCATCTCAGTCACCACAGTCCTTCTAAATTCCCATTGGAAACTAGGCCCTACCCTACACTACACAGGTACAAGTAACTTGTCTTGTACACCGTGACCGAACATACACTGATACAGTAGGCCAAAGACCCATAAGCAATATTGTACACATAGGCCTACTGCAAAATCTTATGTGTGGAGTACATTCATGTGCATGTACAGTAACAGTAGGCCGCTGATAAATACTGTAGTTCATATACTGTACAGTATACCTCGACCTGGGCTAAGTGTGCATTAACATGCCTCAGGAAGGTATCGGACCAACACTGACTATGAGTATGACAGCAATCTCGTGTCACTCACGCAAAGAGCCTCCGGGTGTTGGACACTCACCAACATGCGAGCCATGCAAACACAAGTGAAGGAGGCCACAGAGGTCGAAATGTTTGCCAGACTACAGGCCCAGTCTAGTCCAGCATGTCCAGTGTGTACACCAAAAATGTATCATCTACCAACCGATAATGTACAGTACAATTGTACATAGTATGTAAACCAAACTGTATCTTCCCCCCAAAAAATCAAACCAATAAAAAATGTACACGTGTCATGTACACGTGTATGTATTACCTGATACATCATTATGTAACTAATAATGTACATTATTGGCTTACAAATTCACTACAATATGGGTAAATTTATGTTACGTACATGTACATGTACATGTACATGATACATGTACAGGTACTGTAAAACAGTATCAGTCAAGTGGTGATACATCGTACAGTGTACACGTACATGAACATGTACACGTACATGTACGTGTACATGTACATGCACATGTTTATATCGGTTAGTGGTACATGTACATGAGGCATTCATTATTACAAGTACACACATGTACATTACCCTGCATTGGCCAGAATTGGGGTGAGAATGATAAAGAATTCACTAGTACTTAGTAGTGCAGCTTCCATTCTAGTCAGTAAGCACTAAGCACTACGCTGCCTTCATTCATACTACATGTGCTGTATAAACAATTGGGATCCTGGGGATTGTAATCCTGTGACCGCATTTGACATTCATGTACATAAGTTTATGAATTTATCTGTTTGCAAAGCCATTAACTGGACCCTTAAAGTTGTAGGATGTGTTCAGGTACAGTACATGTACAACTACCTGTACAATACATCATTACACCATACAGTACATGTACACGTACATGTACATGTGTACATGTACATGTGTACATGTACACATACATGTACTAAGCTAACTACGGTATGTGTGTGCGAATCTAGTGTCTTGTGGAGAACTAGAGTACAATACATGGTTGAATAGGTCTCCACAGGGAAATTGTAAAGGTTTTCACGAAAAGTAATTTGGAAATAACTCAAAAACGGGAAATTTGATGTGATGGGTAACAATCCGTCACAAATTGAAGTGTTAGGCATATAAGGGAATAAGGGACATACATGTACCAGTACAATCCAAATTTCTACACAGGAAAGTGAATGGGGTTGAAATGAGAGCATCTTTTAAACATACATGTAGTTTCTCCCACGGTTGTATAGTGCATGAGAACAAAGCAATGTCTCCACAAGGATACAAAAATCCCAAATGGAAATCTGTGATCAGTTCATCTACCTGTACTTCATCTAACAATTTGAAAATTAAGAGGGGCTGACATTTCAGGACATTTTTGAGAAAGGTCCAGCTCTCGTTTGCTCAAAACATCAGGCTCCCTAAATGTCTACTTTTGAGAAAGGTCCTGCTGAGAATGAGATCAAAATGCCAGACCTTCTCAAATCCTAAGATTGGCCTTTTGGTCACTTGCGTCAGAACGTAGTGTGCAAACTGCAAACCTTTTTTTGGTGAAATTAATAGCATGACACGTTTGTGCATCACTGATTAGAACATTTGGCAAACACATACACACAAAATTGATGCAGGTAAAATGTGCAGACATGCAAAACCAAGTGTAAGCGTAATATTTCAGTCTCGGGGGAAAAAATGGTCATGCGAGACGAGAATGGAAAAGGTCAGGTTCTTTTAATTTTTTGTGACGTGAATGTTGTAATTTGAATAAAAAATTTGTCATTGAAGTCAGCAAGCATTTGTATTATCTGGACATATGTACAGTGTACAGGTACCGGTACGTACATGTACATCGATGTATGTTACCAAATTAATGGTGTCCTATAACAGAAATGTACTGTATCGCCATCGTACAAATACTGTAGGCCTACACGTAAAATAATGTACACGTACATGAAGATCTGGGCTCTATTTCATAACATGGGTATAGGAATCTTCCTAAATAAAATGTGCTAAATAAAATGTCTAAACTTATGACAATTAAGACACAAATTCAGTCCAGAGATGGAAATGGATTCTTCCTAGTAGATGACCTACATTGGTTTATGAAATAGGAACATTAATGCTATGATGCTTCAGGTTTTGTTTTCTGGAATTCGAAATGAAATTCTTCCTAAGTCCCAGATAGGAATATCCCTGCCTCTAATGAAATAGAACCCTGGTTTCCTTTCAGGAGTAGTCCAGTAGAGAATGGAGCACTCAAATGAAAAATGCATTCACACACACTCTTCCACACTATGCAAGGCAATATTATTTAATGTTACACGTTCATGTTTACATGTATACGTGTACATTCACACACACTCTTCCACACTATGCAAGGCAATATTATTTAATGTTACACGTTCATGTTTACATGTATACGTGTACATTCACACACACTCTTCCACACTATGCAAGGCAATATTATTTAATGTTACACGTTCATGTTCACATACATACGTGTACATTCACACACACTCTTCCACACTATGCAAGGCAATATTATTTTATGTTACACGTTCATGTTTACATGTATACGTGTACATTCACGCACACTCTTCCACACTATGCAAGGCAATATTATTTAATGTTACACGTTCATGTTTACATGTATACGTGTACATTCACACACACTCTTCCACACTATGCAAGGCAATATTATTTAATGTTACACGTTCATGTTCACATACATACGTGTACATTCACACACACTCTTCCACACTATGCAAGGCAATATTATTTAATGTTACACGTTCATGTTTACATGTATACGTGTACATTCACACACACTCTTCCACACTATGCAAGGCAATATTATTTAATGTTACACGTTCATGTTTACATGTATACGTGTACATTCACACACACTCTTCCACACTATGCAAGGCAATATTATTTAATGTTACACGTTCATGTTTACATGTATACGTGTACATTCACACACACTCTTCCACACTATGCAAGGCAATATTATTTAATGTTACACGTTCATGTTCACATACATACGTGTACATTCACACACACTCTTCCACACTATGCAAGGCAATATTATTTAATGTTACACGTTCATGTTTACATGTATACGTGTACATTCACGCACACTCTTCCACACTATGCAAGGCAATATAATTTAATGTTACACGTTCATGTTCACATACATACGTGTACATTCACACATCCAGACTGAAGCATGCCTGTGGTCAAATGCATTACACACGTGGGTTTATGCGCACTTTTGTAGCAGCATGGATACCCCTCAAATATTAAAGAACAAAGTTGTGTACAGTACATGTGCCACTACTATGCTCACAAGTAAGGCACTAATGAAAAATTCTGTGCACAAATTATTTACGCAGACATCTACCATACACATACATTGTACACTGTAAATATGTATGTATACGTGTATCATGTGTACACATGTACGCCTGAAAGAATTTTCAAATTTCAAAATGATTGGCATTCAGAACATGACGGGTAACACATCACATTGTGCCTGTCTGAACTTTTTATTTTAGACAATAATAATGTTTTACTGGGTTGGGGGGGGGTTGAGGGGGGATATACTTTAGAAGCGTTTTTATCAATACTGTCAAGCAATCAATTAACCAATCCCACACATAAATAAGATAAATAAATAAAATAAACATGTACTGTACTTGACCATGTGTAAAACTCTAAACACACTCCGATTTGAAGATGTTACAGGTCCTACTCCTTAGTTAAACAGAATGAGATCATTGTACATGTGCATGTATTGTACATTGTACATGTACATGTACGTGTGTACATAATTATACCATGTACTGTACATGTACAAGGTTGTACACACATATACTGTGTAAGGGGACATGTAATACATACTGTACTATCAGGACTGAGGCTAGTGAACTTATTTCCATTAGCAGCACAGTAATCTCTGAGTAAGTTGTCGGAGGAACACCTCCAAAAACCACCAGGGCTTACTCCAATTTGAGGCCAGCTCAGCTACACAATCCCCATAAGACTATACCGTAGCACATTGAATTACTCAAGGGCCTGTTAAAATGGACTGGATTGTGAAGTACTACACTGTACATGAACTGAAATATTCACATTCACTAAGAGAAGAGGCATGACAGCAGAAATACAGTGGGTTTTATTTTGTGACTTCCTCTAACCATGGAGGTAGGGTTTCTATTGGTCATCCTAACCCACAGAGTGTTCCTTTAAGAAATAAAACATGCATCTGGACTGGAGTAAAGAGGATTCCCAGAGTAGACCCAATTCCCCCGGCAATTTCATGAAGGGGGGGGGGGAGATCTGGGAAAGCAATCAGTGTCACTGCATACTTGGCAGTAATACCTGCTTGCTGGCAGTGACTATGGTGACCTTAAGGACTGGCTGAGGTCAGGAGAGCTAGGGCACTCTGGTGTGAAAAGACATGGGATGCAGTACATGTACTGTACAATGCACATCTAGGCAGACACGATAGGGAACACAGCACTCTTCTAGTTCTACTAACTAGTGTACCGGTAGACGTAACAAGTCCCGCATTTTGTGTGCACATGTTCCAGTACACGGCAGTAGAAACAACTTCTCATATATGCCTACGGTACATATGTACAACGTACGTGTGTACATGTACTTGTATGTATGTGCATATAATGTACTGTACAACATGAACGTGTATGCACATGTACATTGGGTACTGTACTGTATAAAGTACATGTAACTGTACTCCACATGGGCACAAATGATACTACAATTTCCAGTAAATACTGTAACAAGTACCGGTACATGTACGTGTACATGTACATGTACAATGCATGTACGGCACACAATGTACATGCACATGTCCATGTACATGTACAATTTGTACAAGTACATGTACATGTGCACCCATACTGTACATGTACATATACATGTACTGTACATGTTCATGTACTGTACGTGTACATATACATGTACAATGCATGTACGGTACACAATGTACATGCACATGTCCATGTACGTGTACAATTTGTACAAGTACATGTGCACCCATACTGTACATGTACATATACTGTACATGTTCATGTACTGTACGTGTACATGTACATGTATGTGTACGTGTACATGTACGTGTACACGTACATGTACATGTACACGTACATGTACATGTACATGTACATATACACAGTTGTACATGTGTACAGAACATGTACAATACATACATGTACATGTACATGTACATGTACCTGTTCTTATACCTGTCGATTGTATACACGACATGTACGCATACGTTTGTACAGTAGGCATGCTTGTCTTACAATGTACAGTACATGTACATCATACATGTATAGTACATCTACGTACCGGTACCTGTACATGTACATGTACGCACATATACCGGTACATGTACATGTACATATGTACATTATACGTGTACAATGTAAGTGGTCTGGGCACCAGACACTGAAAACACACAGACCAGTCACCACACAGTGACCCCGAGGCAGTTCAGATGAGAAACCAGCAGTGTTATACATGTACATAGCCTAATGGATGTTGTTACACTCTTTCACCCTTCCCCATCCCCATCCCCAGCCAATAGCTTGGCAGATGTCTACCACGGCAGACACAGCACAGATAGCGCCTGATAGGTCCAGACAGAGACCAACCCAGGCTATTGACTAAAAAAAAAACACCTCCATGTGTGCAGAGAAGGGATTACTCTAGGACATAAGCATTCCTGCTTGGATTCCCAAATCTTGAATCATCATCACTTGTAAATCTTGAAGAGAGTCATAAGATATACATTACATGTAACCATCCCATCCCCCCTCCCTCAGAAACCTTGCCCCCTGCTTTGATCGTTACACCACATGCAGGTTTTCAGCAAATCATCCCTCACCATCTGCTCTCTTGATCTCTCTCTCTCTCTCTTTCTCTCTCCCACTCTCTCTCCATCTCCTGCATGTTTGACAAATGTGTCCCCAAATGCAGCCAGTACACCTATATATCATCGTTGCGGGATGGGGGTGAGGGCTGTGGTAACCGACCGAAACAGAGCGCCATCATTTTTCTTCTGTCAGCAACGTTCGGCAGAACTGAGAGAGGGAGAATAAATTCAACGCAGTGGCTGTTGTTACGGCAGTCGTCCGTGTGGTTCCCTGACTTGATTGTATTTCGTCAGCATTGCAGGCTGATTGAACCAGTCTATTAGCTGATAGTCTGGTTCCAAGAGCTTAACATCCTGACAAATACTGTGAAGTCAGGGAACCACACGGACCACTGCCGTAACAACAGCCACTGCGTAAATTCAATGTACCATGATATAGGCCTAATATTCAAGGAGATAAAAAAAAGACCCAATTTTTTTTTCAAATGTTCAGTTTACTAACAAATACATGTACCGGTACTTTATAAGTCCAAATCTTCCAGTAAATCTTCAGACATTTTTTCAAATGTTCAGTTTACTAATACTACTGTAGGCCTATGCAAGTCAGAATAAGATCATTCTTGTGCTATTTGAAGGAATGGAAATAATCAAATCTTCCAGTAAATCTTCAGACATGTTATCAAATGTAATACTTCTGTAGACCTATACAATAAGATCATTGTACTATAGACCTATGCAATAAGATCATTCTTCGGCTATTTGAAGGAATAAAAATAATCAAATCTTCCAGTAAATCTTAAGACTTTCACACTAATTTATTTTCCTATAAAAAAATGATTTATACAAGCCAGCCAGGTCACCAGACTTTGATTTCAACTGGCCCAGAATTTTTAGACAGGCTCGCATTTTGCACTGGGTTGCTTGTCATTCCGATTTGAGACAGATGGTGAAAAGTGTCGCCATTGTGCACACCTTGAGTTAAATGGAATGAACAGACTAGGCTAAATCCTGATGGAGGCATGGAACACACCGTTTATGGTTTGGCTGAAGCACTTTGCACACAAAGCTGCTCTGGGTCGATAATGTTTCCATGAATGCTGTAAAGAGTAATTCAGACAAACCAAAGAACCAAACCGGAAACATTTGAAAAATGGCAAAGAAAGTTCTTTGACTAGGCCGGGACTTGAACCCAAGCCCTCTGGTTTTGCATACCAGCACTCTTACCATCTGAGCTACATGTATCCAGCCTTTACGGTAGATGGTGACCTTCCAAAATAGTCTGTGGCCGTCTTACATCACTTTATGATGTACAGTTGTACACTATGTACATTGTACTAGTATGTTGTTAATGTTATTACTGGTACATGTAATAAAATATCCCAATACGTTCAGTACATTGTACATGCATTGGAATGGATCCTTTCTGGAACACACATGTACAGGTATGTTACATGTAGATAATACTTTTGGTTAAAACCTTATCAGTCCTAAGAAACATTTTTGGAAATCAGCGATTTAAATTCGTGAATGACCTCTACTCAAACTTTGTAAAATTCCCATTCCAATGATGAAATGATTCCCTGAGAATGCCCCCCCCCCAAAAAAAAAACATGATCCCTTCCAAGCCATTTTTATATCAATTTTTAATGCCAGAATAGATTATGGAATAGGGTCATATATAATATGTACACGCACGTACATGTACAACAGTTAAGAACAAGCACTGAACATCCAAGATTTTTGAATGCAGCGTATGCTTTACTTGGAAGTTGGAACCAGAGGAGTAAACCAGTATAAACCTCCAATAATTATGCACACAAACTACTGCAATGGTGTTGCATTCATAATTAACTGTGATTTTACACATTGTATATATATTCACATGTTCAGTACATGTACCAGTGCTTGTGTCACTTGTTGTAATACATGTACATGTACATGTACATGAAAATGTAGTACGTGTTTTGTACAAGTGAGCCCAAAGCAAGCCCTCCCTCCCCCTTCCAAAGTGACCCAAGGTTACCCCTGATATTGAACGGACTAAAGTGTTGCCATGGCTACACATCGTCAATTAAATCTCAATGTCCTGCGGCTCATCACGTGTGCACCATTGGCTCATCTTGAGGAAGAAAAAATGCAGACTCGGGGGGGGGGGGGGGGTATAGTCTTGTCCTTTGTCCATCATAACAAACTGTCATCCTTGGAAAAATGCAGAGAGCAACTAGGGGTAACTGTTTGTCTGCACGATGTACATGTACATGTACATACTCTGTACGTCTAGCACCAACATTTAATGTGTCCCTGCAATAAATATCACAGTCAAGCTCATTTTCAGCTGTCATCTAGAGACCTGAAGTGTACAAGTACATTTTTGTTCATGTATTGGCAAGCTTCTATTTCTTGATGGAATCAGAAATTGGTCATCTTTTTAACAAAATATTCGTTTAAAAATGAGGGCGCTATTGTAAGATCATGTTAGGAACCCACAGTTTAAAAAACATAAGAAAAACATTAACTTTCCAACTACAAATTAATCCCTCTGGAATGGATTAATTAGGTTTTATGAAAAACTCCTTAATTAACTGAATTATTAATACTGTCCGTAAAACATCCTGTTAACTGGTTAAGGGATAGGCTAGGTATGCAGAATTTTTTTTTTAAGAAACTTTTGTACACAACCAATTGGGCAGGTTTCGTTTGCATGATCCTGTGATGACTGATAACATCAAAAATTTGCAAGTATATTGAAAATTTCATCAGCATAAAAACAGAAAACATGCAAATATGCACCCCCAGGACGAGTGTTAAAGACAGTTTGACTGTTAGCACTTAGCAACATTGCAAAAAACAGTTCTGTAGCATGGATTTACGTGTACATGTAAGTGATAAAATGTTTATTGCAGAGAACCTTTAGACGTGTGTACATACTGTATACAGGCACTGATGCCTGGAGATCACTTGTGTTACTGTTTTACCGATTCTTTCAGTTGGCCCAGTGATAAGATTATGACTGCGATTTGGCTCACAGGCACAGCCACAACAAAACAGTGCATGTACATGTACGTGTGCAAATGCAATGCAATTTGATTACAGCTGATGGCAGCTTTGCTGCATCTTTGGAGCAGGGCAACTGTCCTTAAAGAGTGCACACAAAATGAAAAAACAATATTGATGTGGACTGTAGAGGGCCTGACGTTTCGATCCAAGCAGGACCTTTCACAAAGGCAGAACGACAAAAAAACGGATACAATAGGAAGGGGAGACCGGAGAGAGTGATTAGGGCAGGGATGACACACAAAAGAGGAAAGCTGGTAAGATGGGATTAAAGAGTAAAGGCAGAGATTAGTTAGTACCGTAGATGGGGAAAGATCAAGGGGAAGAATCACAGAGAGAAGTGGGAAGTGAATATAAAAGGAGTATTACTCAACATGCAAAGTGTTAATCATTCCCCCTTGTGGATGCTAGGAAAAACAGTTGTTAAAGCACATGACAAATAATTTGCATGCAAAAAAATTATTCGCAACTGTTTGATCACCTTAGATACTCATTCATCTTGTTGGCCTTTTAAATGACTTGGGGCTAAGACTGTATAATTCTGTATACAACAGAGAAACATCAGTTGGGTATTTGTTGTGAAAGTGTTGTTCAGAACAGATAATTGGAAAAAAAAGGAACAAAACAGATAACCATCAATGCCATCTGTGACAAATTTTACGGGTCATCAATCACAAATATCTAATGAATTAAATTTCCTGTTTACATTTTTGTCCACACTATGAAGTATGAACTTAAGCCAGTGCCTTTCCCCTACAGATCAGCTTACATTCAAAATTCATGAGTTTAGCCGCGTTTCCACTGGACTTATTTTGGTTAAAATAACCGAGACGATGGTTACTTTGACCAAAATAAGTCCAGTGGAAACGGCCCAGTTAAATTTCTCTCGGTTACTTTAACCGAGTCCAATGGTTACTTTTACCGAGCGACCTCTGCCCAGTAAAAGTGACCAGGTAAGTTTAACCGAGCCGATTAGTCCAGTGGAAACGCACCACTCAGTTAAATGCGACTCGGTTAAAAACCACATCCGGCCTATGACGTAACACGTACATGCACTGTGCACAGCGTCTGCTTCATGTTGCGCGCCTAAATGTACACACGTACATTGTGTATACATACATCCAGCTGACACTTGACCTTCATGAGCCATTATATTGCCAGCTCGGTTACTTTAACCATCGTCTCGGTTAAATTTGACTGACTCAAAAGTCCAAGTGGGAACGACGGTCAAATTTGACCATTAGAAATTTAACCATCATCTCGGTTAAATTTTAGTCCAGTGGAAATGCGGCTAAAGGTGCCCAAAATAGGGCACTAGAAAGAAAGTTACAGTACAGTAGCTGAGCTATAAATTGTCCTACTGATTGTCTGTGGGCATAATGTATACTGTACTTGTGTATGGACAGTTGGACACTAGGGAAGATTTCAGGAATGCTGGCATTATGTACATGTACAGTACAGCATACCTTATGACAACAGTAAATCTATCATTCTGGAAGCATTTAAGAACCATCTGCCATTGCTGTCATTGGCGCATACCACTAAATACATACACACGTACATGTACATTACATCATGTATACACTGAATACTAGTGTGCAACGTGAGTATCCAATGGCAGCCAAGCACTCATTATCATACATGTAAAGTGTGTGTAGTGTGTACAGAAGTACCCATAGTATTAATTCAAGCTTTCAAGAACCATTTGACCCAAATTGAAAACCCTCCCATCGAAGGGCTGGATACTAGATAGATCAGATAGTAAGAGTGCCGGTACGCAAAATGGGAGGTCTTGGGTTCAAGTTCTGGTCCAAGCAAAGTTTCCTTTGCTGTTTTATTTGTCATTAAAACCCTAACCCCCTACCAATTGTTTGTAGGATATAACCTGAATCCTGCAAAATCCTGCTATCCTACCTTGTTCAAAGCTCCATGTGACCTGAATCCTGCCAAATCCTGCAGTACTGGCTACTGTGGACCATTGCCTGAATCCTGCCAAATCCTGCACTGAGTTTATGGAGTTTTAGTCCACATTCTAAACAAAGACTTTTTCAGCTTAGAACAATAGGCCCTTTTTCGAACGGATAATCTCTTGACAAAAGCCACAACGACGTCCGAATTGTTACCAGCATCCTGCATTTTCCTACTGACAAAATCACCTCATGCCCTCAATCCTGCACATTCCTACAGTGTGTCAACTCTCATGTGCCCTCAATCCTGCTAAATCCTTCTCCAGCACTTTGATAGTAGTAGCCTGTATCCTGCACAATCCTGCAATGTGTCAACTCTCATGTGCCCTGAATCCTGCACAATCCTGCAATGTGTCAACTCTCATGTGCCCTGAATCCTGCACAATCATGCAATGTGTCAACTCTCATGTGCCCTGAATCCTGCAGAATCCTGCTGAAGGCAAATAGGATTCCGCAGGATTTGGGAAGGTCAACATTAATGTTCAAAAGTTTCCAGTCACTTTTTATCCTTTACAGCTAACCTTGATTTATTCATTTGTTGGCATTAGATACATGAAACACATACATGTACATATGTACACCGTAGAAGATCTACATGTACATTATACAGGCCATGAGATTACAGTTAAGCTTGTAAACAGGAAGACTGTTGATGAGATAAGAGGATGTTGCACTGTAACCTGGTAACAATGTAAAACAATGTTACACTTACTGGCACATGTGTCACTGTCACTGACTGACACATTCTGGCAAGATTTCAAGAGCGCTGGGTCAGGCTGGGACCACAGATGTATTGTGTGCCTAACATTGCACCCTACTGTTTGACAACAAAAACAGAATCCTGCTACATCCTGAGCTGGCTGTGGGAAGATTCAGGGGGTAGTACTGGCCTATTGGCCACTGTGAGGAAATGTACATTGTACATGTGTATGTATGGTGCCAGTATATGTAGGCCCTACTGTATACATATATATCATGCACATGAAGTATGCCTAACATTGCACCCTACTGTTTGACAACAAAAACAGAATCCTGCTACATCCTGAGCTGGCTGTGGGAAGATTCAGGGGGTAGTACTGGCATACTGGCCACTGTGAGGAAATGTACATTGTGTGTATGTATGGTGCCAGTATATGTAGGCCCTACTGTATACATGTATCATGCACATGAAGTATTTAGTAGGCCTATCCATTACAATCATGATACTTCTACCAAGCAGTACAAATTAATGACCAGTTGACAATGTGTTGCACACATTCATACAACTGTACACGTGTACATGTAGGCCTACATGTACACGTGTACATGTGCATGTACCTGTAGGCTAGTCCGTACTCTACATAATCCATACAATTACAGTAAGTTCCAAATGTGATAACAAGGCATATTGATATTCTTTTTATAATTAGTTAAAAGCAGTGCAATTTTTCTTTAAAAGTAATGCATCCTGGTCTCCCGGAACTGCTATACATGTACATGTACATGTACATGATGTATAGTATACAAGTAGTATTTTCATTGGAATGAATGTTGAGGTGTGATCCCTGGGCATACTGTATACAGGTACATGTATTATGCTCATGTACAGTATATGTACAGTAAATGTATGTACAGCACAGCTGGTACCGGTACCCCTGGAGGCCTGGACCACCACAGATCTTGGTTCAAATCCCTGGATCCCTTTCTCAACTTCAGAAGTTCAGACATATGTGTCTTTGCAGAACTGCCTTTCAGAACGGTCCTGCTGGGATGGAAATGTCAAGCACTCTACATTCTTGGAGATGTGTGTATTCTGTGCATTTAACCCTTTTTTGTTTGTGTGCCATGTGAAAACTCATCCGCATCCGATCCATCTTTGAAACACATGCACATTTTCAGTTTCCTCTTCCTGCTTTTAAAAAAAGCACAGGTACTTCCCCGTGGTTTATATACATAGGCCACACAAACATTTCTTTCTGAACTTCATGCAAATATGTACATGTACAGTGTTCATGTGTACAACTGTACGTACATCATTGAACATGTATTATCAGTGACACATACAGTACATGTACAGTGTATGTGTGCACTAGGAATGTGCACACCACTACCGGTATATAATGTCTGACATTCTTGTTCCAATTTAGTTAAAGGGTCCATATTGGATGATAGTGACTCAGTCATGATTTTTTTAGGCTATTCAGTGGTTTCTCTTCAAAGAACTCATGAAAAGAGCTGAGCCTGTACGTGTAAATGTCTGTGAGGCAAAAAAGCTTGGCTGTATTCGAATGCGATGAGACATTCAGTGATTCAGAGGAATGTTGAGCAATGAGTACTCTTCATTGTGGCCAACTTGTGCATACAACTCGATACAAGTTCGCCAACTTCTCAGCGTACCAGTGAGACTGAGTTAACCAATTTGCATGATACGAGTTGGCATGAATACCAGTTGGTGTGCGTACGCCATGGTTAGACCATGGATAAAGGGCGGTCCTCTAGCGTTCCTCACTTTGATTTTGAACACTTCGTGTTCTGTGTCAAGGTTACAAAGTGACCTTGATAGCAACCCAAATAAAAACGCTTCAAGCTGCCATCACGAAGGAGTTTGATGGTTGCTGAGTAGAGCACTGTCCTGTTCTTGAGACACTACATGTACATATAGACCATTGACGTTTGACTAGATGTATTTTACTGGACTAACTGACTCCAGAAATGTTACCTCGACAGTCAATTCTTTTCCTCAGCAGAGACTGGCTAATAAAAGCAACCACTGGACTCTGTTACAGTAACCAAGAGTAACATTGTCTGGACCGTTTCCACTGGACTTCGTCTCAGTGGGTTTTACCAAAACGCAGTGGCCGTTGTTACGGCAGTCGTCTGTGTGGTTCCCTGACTTCACAGTATTTGTCAGCATGTTTAGCTCTTGGAACCAGACTATCAGCTAATAGACTGGTTCAACCAGCCTGCAATGCTTGCGAAATACAATCAAGTCAGGGAACCACACGGACGACTGCCGTAACAACAGCCACTGCGTTACCAAAAAAGTCGATTGGAAATTCTCACGACTGTCACTAGTTCCCTTAGCCTTAGTGCGTATGAGTTGGCGTCTATGCTTATGGTAATACGGTTGGTGCACATTACTCTTCTCCATTTGATCACACACCTCCTACCCCAACCGGTTCCCTTGCCCTTACCAATCCACATACAAGCGTGTACCGGTACTCGGATGCCAACTATGTGTACATGTACGCAAGAATGTCAGACCGTCCAACTACTCGACTTGAGACAGGTCAACCGTGAGACAAGATGACCGAGAACCAGGTCGACCGTGAAGCAGGACAACAAGACTGGTTGACCATGAGACATGTTCTCCACACACAAAATGAGATACATGTGTGTACATACGTACACGTATACATGTACATGATGCAGCAATGGAACACCAAATGCACCCTGGATTTAAACCTGATATAAATTGAGTAAACAACTCAAGGTACGACCTGTCTCATGTACCAGTTGACCTTGTCTCAAAGTCAACCTGTCAAACAGTCCACCTGTCTCACAGTCGAGTTGTCCAACGATCGAGTTGTCCAACGACCGAGTTGTCCAACGATTGACCTGTTTCAGTCAACTTGTCCAATGATGGACCTGTCTAACAGTCGACCTGTCTAACAGTCGACCTGTCTCATAGTCGAGTTGTCCAACGATCGAGTTGTCCAACGATCGACCTGTCTCATAGTCGAGTTGTCCAACGATCAAGTTGTCCAATGATCGAGTTGTCCAACGATCGAGTTGCACAACAATCGAGTTGTCCAATGATTGAGTTGTCCAACGATCGACCTGTCTCAGTCGAGTTGTCCAACAATCGAACTGTCTCATAGTCGAGTTGTCCATCGATCATTCCAACGATCGACCTGTCTCACAGTCGAGTTGTCCAACGATCAACCTGTCTCACAGTTGAGTTGTCTAACAGTCGACCTGTCTCACAGTCGAGTTGTCCAACGATCAACCTGTCTCACAGTTGAGTTGTCTAACAGTCGACCTGTCTCATAGTCGAGTTGTCCAACGATCATTCCAACAATCGACCTGTCAAACTGTCAACCTGTCTCACAGTCGAGTTGTCCAACAATCGAGTTGTCCAACGATCAAGTTGTCTAACAGTCGAGTTGTCCAACGATCGACCTGTCTAACAGTCGAGTTGTCCAACGATCGACCTGTCTAACAGTCAAGTTGTCCAACGATCGAACTGTCTCACAGTCAACCTGTCCAACAGTCGAGTTGTCCAACAGTCAACCTGTCCAACAGTCGAGTTGTCCAACGATCGACCTGTCTCACAGTCGAGTTGTCCAACGATCGAACTGTCTAACAGTAACAGTCGACCTGTCTAACAGTCGAGTTGTCCAATGATCAACCTGTCTCACAGTCGAGTTGTCCAACGATCGAACTGTCTCACAGTCAACCTGTCTAACAGTCGAGTTGTCTAACAGTCGACCTGTCTAACAGTCGAGTTGTCCAACGATCGAGTTGTCTAACACTCGAGTTGTCCAACGATCGACCTGTCTAACAGTCAAGTTGTCCAACGATCAACCTGTCTAACAGTCGACCTGTCTAACAGTCGAGTTGTCCAACGATCGAGTTGTCTAACAGTCGAGTTGTCCAACGATCGACCTGTCTAACAGTCAAGTTGTCCAACGATCGAACTGTCTCACAGTCAACCTGTCCAACAGTCGAGTTGTCCAACGATCGACCTGTCTAACAGTCGACCTGTCTCACAGTCGAGTTGTCCAACGATCGATCTGTCTCACAGTCGACCTGTCTAACAGTCGAGTTGTCCAACGATCAACCTGTCTCACAGTCAAGTTGTCCAACGATCGAACTGTCTAACAGTCGACCTGTCTCACAGTCGAGTTGTCCAACGATCAACCTGTCTCACAGTCAAGTTGTCCAACGATTGACCTGTCTCAGTCGAGTTGTCCAACGATCGAACTGTCTAACAGTCGACCTGTCTAACAGTCCAGTTGTCCAACGATCCACCTGTCTCAGAGTCGAGTTGTCTAACACTCGACCTGTCCAACAGTCGAGTTGTCCAACGATCAACCTGTCTCACAGTCGAGTTGTCCAACGATCGAACTGTCTCAGTCGAGTTGTGTAACGATTGACTTGTCTTCCTTGACTTCATTCAATCACAACCCCCTCACAGTGGTTCCAACCTTCCCTGCTTCCCTTACCCTGGGTAGGCCTGTGGACAGCTGCTTGTGTAGCATCTCCTTCTCCCGCTCCAGCTCGCCGATGCGCAGGTCGGCGCCGCTGAGGGCGTCCTGCGTCTCCCTCAGCGTCTCCATCAGCCGGTCCCTCTCGTCCAGCATGTTCACCATCAGCTGCTCAAAGTTGGAGTCGTCGCCGTAGCTCGAGCCACGCTGGCTTCCGTCCTCGGAAATTGTCGGCATAACGTCGCACATCATGTCTTAGTAAGAATCCAAGAGAGAAAAAAAAAAGTAGCTCTCCGGTGAAATCCTCTCTCCTTCCCCCTCCCCCGAAACAAAACACACCGCTCTTTTCTTAAATTATATCTCAATTATTCAACACTGAAGTACTAGTAAAGTAGTATAGTATCATTCCGAGAGTGTTGACTGCGATGAAAATCCAGCACTACAACAGCGGGCAACATATTCATTCCGATCTTGCGCACTCTGTCGGTCGATGCTGAGATAATTAAGGAGTAAAATCCCGTTGTCTTGCGAACGTTCCAGTAAAGTTGGTCCTAACACCTATCATTCATAGAGCAATCTGTTTCCTTGCTGTATGGTCCTAATCCTATCGAAAGCTGACCTTGCACCGATCTTTGGTCGTGGAAAATCTCCTTTTCCTTGGCCCTTCAGACGTATTCCTGCTTGGTTCTAAAAGATGAGAGGTACTATGGTTTCTTATTCTCCGAAATGGCGAAGTTTCTTGGTGTTCATGCTTTGTGAGGGGAAAAAAAAGGGGGCTACAATTTACGACCGACCTGTCATTCTGTTGACGATTCACATGTGTGATGCGAGCCCGTACGTCAAACGTGTATTGTGCATTAATACTATGGCATGGGCATTGACGCTAGGGTTGGCCGGTACGGTCAGTCCCCCACCGAAATCTTCTCTCCTCCTCCCGAAACAAACACGAGTATTAATCCTCACGGGCCACTCCGAGCGACTGCTGACCGACTCCGCTGGATCCCTGGCCACCGCGTGTACCCGGTCCGATCACCTGGACTCCATGTTGGGTCGGCAGAAGCAGTGAAAAAACCGCCGGTCTCTCGACTTCAGCTACACGCTCGGTGCCGTCTCTCTTCAACACTCGACCGACTGGCTGCAGATATCCCACCAGCCATTATGGTGCCACCGCTGGTCCCCGCGGCCCTTGCCCGCAGTCAGCTCTGCCGGTCGGGCACCAGCGCCACTCCACTAACTGCACGGGTTTTCTCTTCTCCATCCTCCATTGCGTAAAAGGCACATCACATTAAACCCATGCATCATAATAATTAATCTCACGAAGATGTGCCGGCGAAAGGATTTATCTTCCAAGATTTCGATTAGAATTATCAACTTAAAGTAGGATAAAAATAAAATAATAACGGGGAAGAAAGCGCACAATATAGATCTGACATGAACAAGCTAGATTAAAGGAATCGATTCATTAACAGCAATAGCGAAAGTTTAAAAGCAAGTTTCTAAAACAAAAAAAGGTCCTGTATATGGAACAAAAAGGCCAGGCCCTTTACATAATGACAATAATTGTTTTAATATAAATAATCCAATCCGAATAAGTACAATCTTCAGGCGCTCAGAAGCATCTATGAATAAGATTTTCCTCAGGGTTGAATAGACAAAAAGCTAGGGTTATAATAGTACGCCTCGGCTGAAATTACTTCCGAGAATTGAAACTACAACAACATAAATAAACTCTGGGCCTACTTGCTGACCAAAATCGCCTGAAAGTTTTTGAAATTAATTTTATTGATGAAAATTAGCCAATTAGGAGAGCCTGACGTTTCGATCCTAGCAGGACCTTTCTCAAAGTCAAAGGCAGACAGAAAGGTCCTGCTACTGTGCTAGGATCGAAACGTCATGCAGACTCGTAATTTTTTAGATTCGCTTTTTGGGGTTATTATTTTTAGTCAGTTAGCCTAACTAAGCAGTTTGCAATATTTTTTGCCTAATTACATGTATTACTTACGGTATGTAGGCCTATAATTATAGGGCCCATTCATAATAATTATTAGGCCTGCATAAATATTATATAAAATTCAGGGGACCTCCTGTGAAATGCTTCTATAGAGCTTGAAATTTCCATGCAATTTTGGCCTTTCAGTCGGAGGACTTTGTGAAATCAAAAGGACAGACTTCTCTTGTCTGTATCAGTGATTCAAGAATGTTTTCTCGTGGTTTTCTGACTGCTGTAACCGGACAGCTGGGGCAGAATACTCCGCCCACATTGCCAAGGCTACTCAGCTTGCGGTTAGCCTTCCGGGGTGGTGCTTGGTCGCTGATCTGCATACGGTGGGCGACTTGACATTTCTAACTTGCATCTAACCAAACGGAACAATATTATGGAATTATACACTGAGTACAACGTGCGACCACCGTGAGTCACTTGTGAACTAGTGCTGACGTGGGTGTCAGTACAGTGTGTGTGTCACCTTCACTCGGCTTCAGATTAATTTTATTACCGAATGGATCGTCGATACGGTGGGGGGAATTCCATTCAGAATCACATCAAAAGAGTTCCATGTTGTTATAAGTATGCATCTGTTTACCTGTGACCTGTGATTTGATTTCTACTATGCGGTCACGCGTTCTGCCTTTGACAGAGGAGTGTTGGGATGAAACGTTAATTCCGACTGTAATTATTTTATAAGATTTACGGTACATATTGGTCTTTTTAATTAGCAAGCAGTTTGCAACGTTTTTGTAACATTCTATAATGGTTTTAATTCTTTCCAAAAATTAAGATTTCCGAAAAATTAAGAGAGCCTGAAGTTTCGATCCCAGCAGAATGACACTCATCGGAGGCCCTTCTTGAAAAACAATGTAAGCTTCTTGCTGGAATACATAGAGGGCCAGATGCTTATAATAATTACGGCCGTGTCCGAAACGGACTTCCAGAGCAGTATAGGCCTACGGCTTGGGCTATTGTCTTCGCATCTCCGCGTATTTCCAATAGGACGAAGACCTAGACCTAGCTCTAGACGCCCGTTTCGGACACGGCCTTACCTGAGAGAAAATCATGCAAAAGGCAGAACAAAGTCCTGCTACATTATGATTGAATTTCGCATTTTGGTTTTAAGTCAGTGTTAAGTCCGTAAACAATATAACTGCATGGTAATTATTTTTGTAAACCTCTTGCTCAAAGCACACTGACCGCCACAAAGCTTTGAACTTGCACGGGGGCCAGAAGTTTCGAATTATTATATAGACAGCAGTGAGCAGTGGCTTTCTGCAAAGGAGAATTATTCCCAATGAAACTCCTGCTTTTTTGATGGAAGTTGTTCTGATAGGATGGAGATGCCAAGGCCCTGACTAAAAGAAAGGTGCGGACTTCATGATAACAAATAAACCCCGAACTGTACACCCTGCCTTTAAGAAAGGTCCTGCTATAGAATGGGAGTGGATATCGAAGTATGCGACCTTTAATTGCAAGGAACTTTTGTAGAATGGTTCTGTAAACGGCTTGAAAGCCTTGGCCCTCTCACTTTGTTGTAAAATTGATACAAACCACAAAAAAACAATCGGAGAGCGCAGACAACCACCGAGCACCATTTACCGCAATGTCAACGAACATTTGAAAGTGACCAGGAATCCAGGATTTGATCCGGATCATCACAAAACAAAAAATTACCTCGAGCCAGTGAGAACACCGATTTACTGTACAAAAATCAGAACGATACAATCATAACTTTTCGAGTTATTTTTTCTGACAGACAACAAACGCCGGCACAAAAACATAACCCGCTTGACAGAGGTAATGCATGCGTCCCGCCGGAATCTTGAGTACTTCTGTATAGTATCTGCTGCCACGGTATTTTTAACAATCGTCCTGATGGAAACAAAATACTATAGATACACTGGGGTTTTTTTTTCTTATAGTGCTCTTCTCTTACTAAAGACTGATGTCGAAGATATTTAGATCCATGCTGGTCCTTTCTCAAAGGCAGAAACATGCAGCTAAGTAAGTAAAGTAAGCCTTTCTCAAAGGTTGAGAAAAGGTTCTGCTATCGGATCGAAACTCTATACCCTCTCTCATCTGGAGGGTAGATTTTGTATATATTTTGGTCATTATTTTAAGTGGGTATAAGTATTGGCAACACAAATTGAAGGTGTGTGTCTAAACTTAACTTAATGGTTTGAAACCATGCATATGATGCATCCTGTCGTGTGAAAAATCCTCAAACCACGCCTAAAGTGCGCGTTTAGGGACATTATTGCTTTGTAAAAAAAAAAAATGTTATCCACGGTACAGTGTATTGGCTGGTGTTCGAAGAAGATTTCTGTTCGTGAGACTGAGAGGATCGCTAGCGATGCAGGCAGCTTAGGCTAGTCGGGTTACTCTCAACATTCTTCTACGTATAAAGACTCCCTCCTCCAATTCCTGCTGTTTGGAAAAAGGGAGAGGGGAGAGAAGAGACCCCCTTGTGTGTAAACGTTGGTCCGGATTAGGCTTAGCCTAATCTCTTTTGATAAGGGAGATAATCCAGGACAGCGAAAACGAAAGCGAAATCGAAAATCGTGCCCGTGGAAGATATCATTAGTGTTCTTCTCCCACACCTTTGAATATTGTTATTTTTCTCAAAAGAAATCATTTTAACGACGTTTGTTTATTTTATAGAGTTTACAGTATATGTCAATGACGATAATCAAGTACCAACATTATTGGACGGTAAATACGCATAGTATAGGCCTAATAATTTTTTGTTTTGAGCTGTCGTTGTTTTACATACAGTTATATAATATTATGCGCCGATTATGCAATATATTTTGTACCTCGAAGGTTAGAGGGCTTGGTGTTTCAAGCCAGCAAAAACCTGGAAAAAATAGGTAACAGGCAATCCTAATTTCCTGGGCACCCCTGTTTTTTATGTGGACAGAATTATGTCAGGTCAGGCACATGTCAGGCCCAACTCTTTTGACATCTTGCAGTTTGCAAAATTGTTTGGGTTTGGCTAAAAAGAAATAAGACAGAATTTAACGTTCCGATCGTGGCAGCATTTTCTTTCACATCGAAGGCAGTCTCAAGATCTAAGTCCTACTAAGATCGGAACGACAGAGCCCCTCTTTATTTTACGTTGATCATTGGCATTGATTATTTTTTGGTCGGTAAGCAGTTTGTAACATTGTTGAACAATTGTGATAATTATACAAAAATGTTGCAAACTGCTTACTGACTAAAGGTACCACAAATAATGCAATTCTAAAAATTTCATGGGCCTGACGTTTCGATCCTAGTAGACCTTTCTCAATTGTTGTATTATTATTATTAAACTGTAGCACAAGACACGTGTAGCACATTGTTATAGTGCTCATGTTGGTCCAATAACTGAATGGTATGAATGAGGGCGCCCTACAAATTATGTAGGCCAACGTGTATCTTTTTTTTCCTATGACGGTTTAGGGTGAAATCTGCTATTAAATTAATAAAATTATATATTAATAAATACCCATTTTAATCTATCTAAGAATCCGTCTTTATACCATTGTTTCGAGAATGTCGACCTTTGGTTAAGATATGAGGACATCTTGAAAATCACTACAAAGGTTAATGCTGGCCCCTAACCAACCTGGGAAAAATATTGCAGCAAGCACAGACTGGGGAACAGCCGGTTGTGAAGCTCGGAATAAAAAAAAAATGGTGTTCATTAGTGAACGCCTATCCTATCATTTTCTGAGTGGTGTTATGACTAAATTCATGACTTTGTCTGTGAGAAGGTCATTCAATGAGTGTTTGCCCTATCTGACGTGTGGTACGCTGGACTTTCGATATGCTCAGAGCTTTGCTCAATAATGCCTGCTTGAAACACAAAGGCAGCTTGGGTGTAAATCTCCCCCCAAAAAACTGTCAACGAGAGGAAAGCGCTGAGCTATTTGCCTCATTTCCTTCCAAAAGCTTATATCCGAGACCAGTGAGTCAATGAAGTAACAACACACTGTTAGTTTGAAGTCCGTAAAACAAATCCTTCACCACTTTATTACATTCATCAAGGTCAGAAACGGAAAACAGTGGTTGACATTGTTTTAAACCGGTAGGCTGTACAATAAAAAGTGGAAAGTTTGCGGTGAGTAAGACCAAGAATGTCATCTGTTTTGGGACGGAGTTTGGCCCTGGGACGAGCTGGTAACTCCACGTTTCGGGCAGTGTGTGCTATTCTCCTGCGTCACCTGATGACAGGCAGTGTACAAACCACACGCCAGAAAAGTTGAGTTTATTGGCCCTTTTCAGAACCACACTCTACCGTATCTTGAAAGAGGTGACTTACATGGTGTCGCATCAACCTTTCCACACTATAATCCAACATGCAACCATTCAAAAAATCAACAAGTTTGTACAGAATTTGTACTGATAGATTGGTTTGCACTTTGCAGTCCCAATCCAACACATGTACCACCATAAATCATTGTCAATACAAAATAAATAAAAGTCCCAAATTGCCTATGCCCTTACAGAGTGTTACAGGGCTCTTACTGAAACCATTGCGTTGGAGTCATGTTCATGCACAGAAATATTACAGGGTTATCATTATCAAGTGAGACACCGTGTGGTGGAAAACACACCGAAGGACCGGGTTTGAATCCTGGCCCAGTCAAATTTTACAGCTGTTTTTTTTTTATAAAAAAAATTCCAGCTCTTTTATTTTTTATTTCAAACTTTCAGAAAATGATACACATCTAAACAGTAAGAGGGCCTGACGTTTCGATCCTAGCTGGACCTTTCTCAAAGGCAAAGTAAGAACACTAATATAACTGTATATATGTAAAAAAAAAAAAAATGGCAAAATAATCAGTGACTCACAAACATCCAGAAATATACAATAAAAAAATCATAACAAAATTCAAAATCACATGCCTGAAGCGTTGATCCCAGTCTTTCTCAAAAGAAAAATGGGAAGTGAAAAAAACAGACAGACAGAGTAACGGGACTCTTTTTCTTGTTCTTCTTGTAATTTTTGCCTTTGAAAAAGGTCCTGCTGGGATCGGACAAATTCGGAACATCAGACTTTTCAACCTATTCGCACTAAAAAAACTTATCTTCACACAGACAAGGGAAAGCAAAGCTGGTTTGTTTTAGCCAGACACGTCAAGGAGTTCAGATGGTAAGAGCGCCGGCACGCAAAAACCAGAGGTCGCGGGTTCTCCGGTCACAGGTTTAAGTCCAAATCAATGTTGCCTTTTTTTAATCACGTGAGATTTCAGGCTATTCACAGGGAAGGTACCAAGTCATTGGTGGTTTGCGGCAACACCATGTGAATGTGAGGATATCTCCTTTGCGAGTACGTATATGTGGGATCTGAAGAGAATTTCTTCTCAACCCAAACAGAGAGATGCACACATATCCTAGACCGAGGGGTCAAGAGAAGTGATAGTACATGCACTATCACTGATACTGTTCAAACTTTCCAAGTCTGCGTTTTGCAACGGTACCCTCTGCCGGTTGTAGTCAGGAGACTGTAGAGAATACTAGCAGAGATTGCAGCAGTGGTGTGTTCCGAGAATATTTACCAGGTCTTTTCGGATCGGGTTGCCCCTATTTTGGGCAGGAATCGCTGAGTCTAGGACAAGGGAACGACCACCTTGATGACGGGATTGTTCACTATTGGGACCTGAGTAGGAGCAGGTTTCGGGAGCAAGGGCCGCAGCCTGGTCGGCCGGATGGCCTTCTTGTCCGTTCTGGCCAAAATGGCCTTCTTGTCCGTACTGGCCTGAACGGTGGCCTTGGTGGCCAGACGTTTGCGCTTCCGCTGGCCGGACGGCCGTCCGAACATCCGCAGGGCCTTGATCAGCTGAGAACGGGTGGCCAGTCTGTTGAAACCGGCCACAAACCTTAGCACGGCCTCCGACAGCTTGCCCCGGTCGCTCTGCAACTGGCTGGTCAGCGACTCAAAGACGCACCTCAGCTGGTCCCCTGCCGGCTGGTCGGTGGCGACCCGCCGGCGACCGTGCTTGCGCGCCGTTCCCTCGCGGCGGCTGGTGGCCGCCGGCTCGGCCGCGGTTAAAGCGCCGGGCCTGGAGAAGCCGGACTGGAGGGGCGGCAATTGCACATCGTCCGCCTCGCTGCCGGTGGCTAAGGTCCGCAGCATCTGCCTCATTTCTGGCGACTCCACGGGACGGATTTGCGTGAAGCCGACGGCGTATTTCCGCATGACGGCCGCGCGGTGGACGCAGGGAGCTCCGGTGCGGCCCACGGGGCAGGAGCAGATGTCTATCTCCATGTCCACGTGGTGGACCACGTCGGCCTTCTCGTCCCCCACCTGGTACTCCGAGTCGCAGATCCGACTGACGGACTCCGGTGGGACGTCCCCGGAGCAGGGGAAGCAGGGTGAGTCCAGGGCGGAGGGGCCCAGCCGGTCCCGGGACAGGTCCAGCAGCCTGCGGGCGTTCAGGTCCTCCAGACGGGTCAGGAGGAAGTCGGCCAGCTGGCAGATGTTGAAGGCCTTCAGCCGGTGGAGGACTCTCTCCCGGACCAGGTGCACTGGGGCCTTGCAGCGAGAGTTGCCGAAGGCATCGCCCTCCGGCAGATCCGCTCTTGGGCCGGCGGTGAACCCGGCTTTCACGTGCCGGGTGAAGGACTCGAGCACGCGCTCCACGAAGCGGGGGTACTTGCGGCAGGTCGGATCCTCCTCGGTGGCCCGGCGCAGGCTGGCCTGCAGCTCCTCTTCCGAGTCGGCGTAGAGCATGGCCTTGAGGAGGCCCAGGAGGTGGGGGCGGTCCGTGTCGGTCACCTTGTGCCTGGCCTCCCACAGCCAGCGCCAGGCGGCCTGCAGGAGGTGCCCGACGCCCAGCAGCGGCGTGGACTCCGGGAAGACCGTCCGCAGTGCCGAGCGGAGATCGGCGCAGTCCTCCGTCACAAAGACGGCGGGGCCGGCCGCGCTGCCGAACCAGGCCGAGGTGGGCAGGACCGAGTGCAGCAGTCTGAGGCCGGCGACCAGGGCGGGCTGGGACTCGGACGTGGTCAGCACGGCCCCCAGGGGCAGGGGGCCGGCCGGGCCCTGGGCCAGGAGGAGCAGCGCCCGCCGGCTCTGCCGGTCTGTCTTCCCCGGCGAGTCCACGTAGACCGTCCGGCTGCACTCCTCCCAGAGGGAGTGGGCCCGCTTCATCAGGGGCGTGCAGACGGCCACCACCGTGTGGCCCTCGGCCGTGGTCTCCGTCCGGCAGCACAGCTCGCCCGCCCGCCCGTTGAAGTCCGTCAATTTCTGCTCCAGGGCGGCCAGCATGACCTTGCCGCCCATCACTGCGCACGGCTTGCTGAACTCGCGATAGAAGAGCCTGGCGGGGACGATGCAAGCAAGCAAACACACCATCAGACCGATGGATAACAGCAACAACAACATCAAAACTAGCAGCAACAATAGCAACAGCGGGAACAACAACAACATCAAAAGTAGCAACAACAGCAACAACAGCAACAACAATAGCAGGAACAACAGCAGCAACAACAATAACAACATCAACGATAGCAGGAACAACAATAACAACATCAACAATAGCAGGAACAACAATAACAACATCAAAACAAGCACCAACAACAGCAACAGCGGGAACAACAACAACATCAAAAGTAGCAACAATAGCAGCAACAACAGCAACAACAACAACAGCAACAGCAGCAACAGCAACAACAACAACAACAACAGCAGCAGCAACGACAACAACAACAATAGCAGCAACAACAGCAGGAACAACAATAACAACAACAACGATAGCAGCAACAACAGCAACAACAACAGCAGCAACAACAGAAACAGCAGAAACAACAATATCAACAGTAGCAACAGCTGCAACAGCAACAACAACAGCAACCACAATAGCAGCAACAACAGCATGAACAACAATAACAACATCAACGATAGCAGCAACAACAGCAACAACAACAGCAACAACAACAGCAGCAACAACAGAAACAGCAGAAACAACAATATCAACGGTAGCAACAGCTGCAACAGCAACAACAACAGCAACCACAATAGCAGCAACAACAGCATGAACAGCAATATCAGTAGCTGCATCACCAGCAGCAACAACAGCAGGAACATCAATACCAACAGCAACAACAGCAGCAACCACAAGAGCAGCAACCACAGCAACAGCAACAGCAACAACAGTGACAATAACTACAACAGCAACAATAACAGCAGCAAAAACTAGTATCAAGAACGGCCAACAACAATATCTAGCAATGTGAAAACTCACCTATAGCAGTACTGGGAGTCGGGGACGATGGCTCGGTCGATGGATGCTTGCTGGTACTCCTGGTCCGTACAGTTGAGCCGCAGGTCATACTTGAGAAGGTCCAGGGCAGTGACGGGAGAGTGGCCGGCCCGGTACAGGGCCAGTAGCTTGTCTCGTGTCTCTTGGTGGACGTCCCGCCTGCGGCCAACCTCTTGGCTGGTCATGGGATGGTTGTGGTCCCACTTCAGAGTGACCACCGTCGGGTAGCCGTCTCTTGTGTGCTTGTCTTTGGACCTGTCGAGAGTTTTGCAATGGTCAACCTCTTGGGGGGGGAATGCGACGAGCCCTGCTGAAAATGAGTCGCTTCTTGCACGAGAAAGTGACTTTCCCATGCACAGAGCGACTTAAAGTTGTGGGGATGAGAATTTTTTTTTCAAAAATCTACTTTCTAAACTTGGGTTTATGTTGGGTGACCTGATGTTTCGATCCAAGCAGGACCTTTCTCAAAGGCAGAAAGAAAGGTCCTGCTACAAAAGGAGGTCTTCGTGGTTTCAATCCACGATTGTGGTTTTACTGCCAATGTGACTGATTCTAGCGGGGCTTTTTTTTTTTGAATCAGGGGCTGGAGTGGATTGGTTGTTTGTGGAGGTGGCAGTGGGTTACCGGTTTCTTCCCCGGCAGTCAGCGCTGCGCTTGACGATGATGTACATCTTGCTGGGGCAGTGAGTGTTCTTGGAGCTCTTGCGCTGGTCGGCCGTGGCTGTCTTGGGGTGGGTGTTGTGGTGGCAGTGCAGATCCACCTAAAGTACATGTACAGTGCAAGGGAGGAGGGAAGGAAGGAAGGTCACTATCACATTGTTCACAGTCATGGGCCGCTTACGAAATGAAGGCTTAGGCTCGGGCTTAGGCTTCCGTCATACTTCTCTTACCTGTTATGATTTCACAGGCATCTAGAAACAAGCGTTTGGCCCCAGTTTCTTGCCAAATACTTTTTCGAACGGATAATCAAATGACAAAAGCCACAACGACGTCCGAACTGTGCCAGGTTTTACTCTCTTGTACCCATAGTATACCCTTATCGATTAATTTCACAGAAATATATTGTTCCGGTTGTTTTACCGAGGTTTGAAAATGATACATTGTTTAAAAAAAACGTATGGCAGTCATCGGCGCTGTAAAACCCCCCGGCTCGAAGTGGTTAAGGGAAGAATGCCAGTGCCGGGTAAATATTATTACCTGCTTAAAACTGAATTACAAGTGTTGTAATCCGGGATCAGAAAGGCTTTACTCTTCAGACTTTCACACTTTTCACATTGGACTAAGTCCACTCTCACGTAGTGGCAACGATATACAGCATTCATTTATTACATTTAATGCAGCATCTAGCAATTGTACTCTAACTCTGATCCATAAACAGACTATTCTGTCGTCTCTCTTACTCTCTCTTCTACTGTCTTAGCAAGAGTGGTCCTCACATTTATATAACTAGTCTAAGGAGTTGGGGATGTGGTCTAAAAGAAGTAGGTGACCTATATTTATAATACAATACTTGAACGATGGAGGATATAGTTCTTAGTCAACAGGTTTCAATGCAGGAGGTCTGGTCAGAAGGTTTCTAGGAACGCAGTGGCTGTTGTTACGGCAGTCGTCCGGTTCCAAGAGCTAAACATCCTGACAAATACTGTGAAGTCAGGGAACCACACGGACGACTGCCGTAACAACAGCCACTGCGTTCTAGGAAAGTGGTCAGTGGTCAGTGGAATGGGTCCAGGATATTATTGAGTCATGTGTAGTAGTGGGCTGAAGTGGGCTGAAGGTTACTAGGTAAGGGGGGTCAAGATAGTTAGGTGTGACTAATACACAACACAAGTCAGGGGCCATTGGTCCCGTCGGGCCGGGCTTACCCGGAAGATATTCTTGGTGCCGGTGTGGGGGTAGGTCTTGCTGACCCTCCAGATGGTCAGGGAAGAGTCCTGGAAGCCCTGCAGCCAGCTCAGGGCTTCGCTCTTGCCGGCCAGGGCCAGCCTGAGTGTGCAGCGGAACTGGCCCCCGTCCGACTCAAAGTGGCAGACCCGGTAACAGTCTGCCCAATGCATCTTCGGGAGAAGCTCCTTGAGTGAGTAAGGAAGAGGAGCAGAATCATGCACAAGGGCCAACAAGAAAATGAGAGGTGATATGTATACAAAAATGTTGCAAACTGCTTACTGACTAAAATTACCAAAATGTAAATCTTAAAATTTAGTGGGCCTGACGTTTCGATCCTAGCAGGACCTTTCTCTGCCTTTGAGAAAGGTCCTGCTAGGATCGAAACGTCAGGCCCACTAAATTTTAAGAAAATGAGAGGTTATCAAAATTAATAGGATTTTTTTTCTTTGATCTTTCCCCCTCTTGTCACTAATCCCTACCCTACTCCTTGCCCTTCTCTTTGATCTTTCCCCCTCTTCTCACTAATCCCTACCCTACCCCTTGCTCTTCCCTTTGATCTCTCCCTACCAGCTTCACTCTTTGTCCTTTGTTTCTCATCCGTGTCCTATTCACTCTCTCCCCCTTCCTTCGTGTACATGTATCTGTTTTGTCCTTGTCACTCTGCCTTTGAGAAAGGTCCTGCTAGGATCGAAACGTCAGGCCCACTAAATTTTAGGATTTTTAGCTATTTAACACAACCAACACTAACACTGTAACTGTAAGACTAAGACTAGAGTGGAAGGACCACCAATTACAGGAATGGGATCGTTAACCCTTTGACTAAATTTGAGTACCAATGTGAATGACAATGTCAAGTTTACTCCACAACGTGTAACATATGCTTCCTTACGCCTTAGTTAGACTAAGTTAGAGACCTTAGCCTTAGCTTAGGCTTACCAAATACCATTGATTGTCGAGTTTACTTGAATGCGGCCCAATCGTGAACTGGAATATACTGGTCTTGAACACGATAAACACGACGTGATTGGAAACGCAGCATTACCCTAGAAGTAGAAGTAGAACTAGAAGTCGGAGTAATTTGGACCCCCTCCAAAATTTAAAAAAAGGGGGACTTAAGGTCTAAGTTACTCGGACCACAGTACAATACAACAACTGAACAACTTACAAAATACAAGTTACAACCCGGCACAGGGTTGCTTAGTTAAGCCCAGTAACGTTTTTGTTGGTTTAGTTCTAACTCTAATACTAATAGCCGACCTGTAATTGAGGGAAGTTGTCCAGGCTGTCTTGGAAAGGTTCCTCCGTGTACCGAACATCTTCACATGCCGCCATTTCGTCCCTTGTTTAGCGCCTCAGTTGATAATATTTATTCCCGGAAAAGTTGAAAAGCCCTTTTTTTTTTAATGGAGCTCTTATATAGCGCCCTCTATTGGGGTATTTATTTAGTCAGGTACCGCAAATGGAGGATTTGATTTGCAGGTGAAATGGTTTAAAGACGTCAGGGAATCGTCCACCAAGCGGTTCCATATTGACATCCTCTACCGGAGCATTTTTTGACCGATTCCTATTTCTTTGGTTTGTATTTTTTTCCACGCTACTCTGGCTTGCGAAGTCATGACTGAAGCGGTCGATTATGACAGCTTAAACTTGTTGCTGAAGGTGGGTATCCGCGGGAATTTACATCACAAGTTGAGGTATTTTGGCAGCAATTATTTAACCCGGAATAAGGTCCACGCCTCCTTTTGTCCGAGTAACTTGTTAGGGAAACCGTTCCATAAATTACATGCTATCGATTTTCAATTTCAGTATCAGTATATTGATAAATTATCTCAGTGTAAATAGACCAGCACCAAACCGTAGTCAGGTCAACTGTTTGAGATGATGCAGTATTACTTAGGATGATGGAATAATGCCTGCGTTGTGGAACTTGTGTTGTGAGGTCGTGGCGTAGTGATCCATGCTGAGCTAACCTTCGCTGTTCTCTGCTGCCTGTTGACTATTGAGCAGGGCTCGAATTTCAGGGGAAAAAGTATACATTGTAGTTGTACTATAGTACTAGTAAAAGTAGTAATTACTTACTACAATACTAGTAGTAGTACTACTAAGTACTAGACTGGACAGCAGGTCTAGTACTAGTAACTGAAGACACTTACTGAATACTGGACCCGAACTATTTTTATAAACGCAGTGGCTGTTGTTACGGCAGTCGTCCGTGTGGTTCCCTGATTTCACAGTATTTGTCAGGATGTTTAGCTCTTGGAACCAGACTATCAGCTTATAGACTGGTTCAACCAGCCTGCAATGCTGACGAAATACAATCAAGTCAGGGAACCACACGGATGACTGCCGTAACAACAGCCACTGCATTTTACACAAGACCTCTGCCATAATTTGCTAAAATAATTGCACGCAGTAAAAAGAATAGTGAGTACCTTGATTACCATGAGAAAGTGCTGGTTACTTGTACAGGTCAAATTCAAAGTTAAATTTGAGTGCCATTTTTTTCATGGTGCAAAAAAAAAACCAAACCACTACTCACTAGACAGCCAGTGCAGTGCAGTCCCATTTACCGATTCGGCACTAGACCGACGCTGAAATCACTAGACTCGGTCTACGGTCTATTGAGTGTTGGATACTTCGAGCCCTGTACTGTAGAGTCTACGGTAGTTGACTAAATGTGCTGTTGTACGGTGGTTATCCCATGCTCGCTCTCTCTGTTGATTTTTCTCGGCAGGCGAGCTCCAAGGAGTTGGTGTTGCGCCTGTGCAACCAGGCCTTTCTCTACAGGGACCTCATCACCCCGCCAGCGCCGGTCGTGCACAAGATTGCGGAGGGACTGACAGCAAGTGACGACGAAGCCAGCCGGGTATGTACGACCTTGCACTAGTTGTAGGCATTCAAAACGAGTTAGGTCTTTCCCTTTTTCTTTCTGTCGACGAGATCACAGAGGGATATACAAAAATGTTGCAAACTGCTTACTGATTAAAATTACCAAAATGCAAATCTTAAAATTTAGTGGGCCTGACGTTTCGATCCTAGCAGGACCTTTCTCTGCCTTTGAGAAAGGTCCTGCTAGGATCGAAACGTCAGGCCCACTAAATTTTAAGAGATCACAGAGGGTCGGACATCTCCATCCTGACAGGAACTCTCTCTCTCTCTCAAAGGCAGAATGACAGGGACAGACTCGGTTAGGAAGGAGAGAGGGATTCGCTTTTTGGCTCAATGTCTTAAGTTAGTCTGAGGACCCGGTGCTTAGATCCTAGCAGGACCGTTCTCAAAAGCAGGACTGACAACGAGAAAGACAGATAGGAAGAGGGGGAGCGAATAGGACACAGATGACAGACAAACGACAAACAGGGAAGCTGATAGACAGACTCTCATAATCGCTTACAAAAAATAATTTCCTTTCCAGGTTTATTGGGACCCAATTATTATCCCATTCTTTCAGTATGATTGACCTGTAAATGTCACCCTGATTAGCTTTGTACAGGCACTTCAATACAGGCTTTTACATTACTTCAGGGGTTTTTTCTTCTCCAAACAAACAAAGGAAAAACTGACTGGGAACTCTTTGGGACTGCCGCCATCTAAGGGCTGTATAGCTCAGATGGAAGAACACTGGTACGTTAATCCAGAGGTCTCGGGTTCAAGTCCCGGTCCAGTTAAAGTTTTCTTTGCCAATTTTTCAATCTTTTTGTGTGTGTGTCTGTGTGACAGTTGCTGCGTTCGCTTGGCAAACTCATCAGGAATGTGCTCTTCATTGGCTGCTCTGATGCCACCTCAGTCCAAGCCATCTTCCCAGGTACGGGACAGAAAAGAATATGTCTGGCTTGTTATACCCTTCCAGTTTCTTTTTGTCAGCCTAGGTTGGTGGTCTAGCATGAGTAGGGATGGAGGTTTATGCCTTGCTTCAGACTAGTCAACCCTCACCGTTCTTTTTGTCAGCCTTGGCTGCCAGTCTACCACCAATAGGGATGGAGGCTCATGCCTTGCTTCAGACTAGTCACCCCTCACAGTTCTATTTGTCAGCCTTGGCTGCCAGTCTACCACCAATAGGGGATGGAGGCTCATGCCTTGCTTCAGACTAGTCACCCCTCCCAGTTCTATTTGTCAGCCTTGGCTGCCAGTCTACCACCAATAGGGATGGAGGCTTATGCCTTGCTTCAGACTAGTCACCCCTCACAGTTCTATTTGTCAGCCTTGGCCGCCAGTCTACCACCAATAGGGGATGGAGGCTCATGCCTTGCCTCCGACTAGTCACCCTCTCCCAGTTCTAACAGTCAACTATAAATGGCAGTTTACTACCAATAGTGATGGAGGCTCATGCCTTGCTTCAGACTTGCCACCCCTCCCAGTTCTACTTGTCAGCCTTGGCTGGCAGTCTACCACCAATAATGATGGAGGCTCATGCATTGCTTCAGACTAGTCACCCCTCCCAGTTCTACTTGTCAGCCTTGGCTGGCAGTCTACCACCAATAGTGATGGAGGCTCATGCCTTGCTTCAGACTAGTCACCCCTCCCAGTTCTACTTGTCAGCCTTGGCTGGCAGTCTACCACCAATAATGATGGAGGCTCATGCATTGCTTCAGACTTGCCACCCCTCCCAGTTCTACTTGTCAGCCTTGGCTAGTCAGACTAGTTAGTAGTCACCCTCCCCAGTTCTCTTCGTCAGCCTTGCCTGACAGTCTACCACCACTCTAAATACACACTGACATGCCTTGCTTCAGACTAGTCACCCCTCCAAGTTCTTTTGTACAGCTGTTTGCAGTGTGCTAAATATCATGTAAAACACATTCTGATTCTCATTTTTACAGATGATTTCCACAAGAACCTGAAAGACCTTCTCACCAGAATTTTTACAGAGAACTTGTAAGTTCCATCACCTATTAGTCAAAGGTTTATCTCTTTGCCATTTTTCAAAAATTGTCCACAGTTTGCTGTCAGTTTTTCCCTTTATTTGTTTGACTTTTTGTCTCTTTTCTTACAGGGGCACTTGGAGGAATCAATCAATTAGCAGCCAAAGTAAGTCCTATTTTTTCACCAAGGTATCGTCAGAAGTTTATCACGGGATACATCTTACCAGTCTATCTGATTCCCAGAAGACCCACCCAATTATTCATGCTGTATTTTTTTTTTTTTAATTGGCAAGACTTCATCATGCAATTTTTGTGTCAGGCACACTGCATCATTGCAGTGACCAAACCCGAAAACTGAATAGTGATTTGAAAATCCACCATGGACAGCCATGCATTGCTCAATATGAGTTAAGCTTTTTAATCAGACTCTGAATGGTGAAAGTGATTCTGTACTCGTAAACAAAACTGAAATTGACCTGTTTTCTTCCTGCTCGTGGGAATGCACCTGCTGTTGTAAACATGTTTACCACTTGTTTTTGCTGCAGTCTCCTTGCCGCGGCTGGTGGATTTTGACTGGAGGGTGGATGTCAAGACGTCGTCGGATACTCTGGCCAGGATGTCTGTGCCCACCTGTGTGCTGCAACTCAAGGTGAGTCCTTGTTGCTGTCTACTTACCAAATAGGATGGATGCTCATGCGTTGCTTCAGACTTGCCACCCCTCCCAGTTCTATTTGTCAGCCTTGGCTGGCAGTCTACCACCAATAGGGGATGGAGGCTCATGCCTTGCTTCAGACTAGCCACCCATCCCAGTTCTATTTGTCAGCCTTGGCTGGCAGTCTATCTTCAATAGGGATGGAGGCTCATGCATTGCTTTAGACTTGCCACCCCTCCCAGTTCTATTTGTCAGCCTTGGCTGGCAGTCTATCTTCAATAGGGATGGAGGCTCGTGCCTTGCTTCAGACTAGTCACCCCCTCCCAGTTCTATTTGTCAGCCTTGGCTGGCAGTCTACCACCAATAGGGGATGGAGGCTCATGCCTTGCTTCAGACTAGTCACCCATCCCAGTTCTATTTGTCAGCCTTGGCTGGCAGTCTACCACCAATAGGGGATGGAGGCTTATGCCTTGCTTCAGACTAGCCACCCATCCCAGTTCTATTTGTCAGCCTTGGCTGGCAGTCTACCACCAATAGGGATGGAGGCTCATGCCTTGCGTCAGACTAGCCACCCATCCCAGTTCTATTTGTTAGCCTTGGCTGGCAGGCTACCACCAATAGGGATGGAGGCTCATGCCTTGCTTCAGACTAGTCACCCCCTCCCAGTTCTATTTGTCAGCCTTGCCTGGCAGTCTACCACCAATAGGGATGGAGGCTCATGCCTTGCTTCAGACTAGTTACCCCCTCCCAGTTCTATTTGTCAGCCTTGGCTGGCAGTCTACCACCAATAGGGATGGATGCTCATGCCTTGCTTCAGACTAGTCACCCCCTCCCAGTTCTATTTGTCAGCCTTGGCTGCCAGTCTATCTTCAATAGGGATGGATGCTTATGCCTTGCTTCAGACTAGTCACCCCTCCCAGTTCTATATGTCAGCCTTGACTGCCAGTCTATCTTCAATAGGGATGGAGGCTCATGCCTTGCGTCAGACTAGTCACCCATCCCAGTTCTATTTGTCAGCCTTGGCTGGCAGTCTACCACCAATAGGGATGGAGGCTCATGCCTTGCTTCAGACTAGTCACCCCCTCCCAGTTCTATTTGTCAGCCTTGGCTGGCAGGCTACCACCAATAGGGATGGATGCTTATGCCTTGCTTCAGACTAGTCACCCCTCACAGTTCTATTTGTCAGCCTTGGCTGGCAGTCTACCACCAATAGGGATGGAGGCTTATGCCTTGCTTCAGACTAGCCACCCCTCCCAGTTCTATTTGTCAGCCTTGGCTGGCAGTCTACCACCAATAGGGATTGAGGTTCATGCCTTGCTTCAGTCTAGTCACCCATCCCAGTTCTATTTGTCAGCCTTGGCTGGCAGTCTACCACCAATAGGGATTGAGGTTCATGCCTTGCTTCAGTCTAGTCACCCATCCCAGTTCTATTTGTTAGCCTTGGCTGGCAGTCTACCACCAATAGGGGATGGAGGTTCATGCCTTGCTTCAGACTAGTCACCCCTCCCAGTTCTATTTGTTAGCCTTGGCTGGCAGTCTGCCACCAATAGGGAATGGAGGCCCATGCCTTGCTTCAGACTAGTCACTCCCTCCCAGTTCTATTTGTCAGCCTTGGCTGGCAGTCTACCACTAATAGGGGATGGAGGCTCATGCCTTGCTTCAGACTAGTCACCCCTCCCAGTTCTATTTGTCAGCCTTGGCTGCCAGTCTACCACCAATAGGGATGGAGGTTCATGCCTTGCTTCAGACTAGTCACCCCTCCCAGTTCTATTTGTCTGCCTTGGCTGCCAGTCTACCACCAATAGGGGATGGAGGCTCATGCCTTGCTTCAGACTAGTCACCCCTCCCAGTTCTATTTGTTAGCCTTGGCTGGCAGTCTACCACCAATAGGGATGGAGGTTCATGCCTTGCTTCAGACTAGCCACCCATCCCAGTTCTATTTGTCAGCCTTGGCTGGCAGTCTATCTTCAATAGGGATGGAGGCTCATGCCTTGCTTCAGACTAGTCACCCCTCCCAGTTCTATTTGTTAGCCTTGACTGCCAGTCTACCACCAATAGGGATGGAGGCTCATGCCTTGCTTCAGACTAGCCACCCCTCCCAGTTCTATTTGTCAGCCTTGGCTGGCAGTCTACCACCAATAGGGATGGATGCTTATGCCTTGCTTCAGACTAGTCACCCCTCCCAGTTCTATTTGTCAGCCTTGGCTGGCAGTCTACCACCAATAGGGATTGAGGTTCATGCCTTGCTTCAGACTAGTCACCCCTCCCAGTTCTATTTGTCAGCCTTGGCTGGCAGTCTACCACCAATAGGGATGGAGGTTCATGCCTTGCTTCAGACTAGTCACCCCTCCCAGTTCTATTTGTCAGCCTTGCCTGGCAGTCTACCACCAATAGGGATGGAGGTTCATGCCTTGCTTCAGACTAGCCACCCATCCCAGTTCTATTTGTTAGCCTTGACTGCCAGTCTATCTTCAATAGGGGATGGATGCTTATGCCTTGCTTCAGACTAGTCACCCCTCCCAGTTCTATTTGTCAGCCTTGGCTGGCAGGCTACCACCAATAGGGGATGGAGGCTCATGCCTTGCTTCAGACTAGTCACCCATTCCAGTTCTATTTGTTAGCCTTGACTGCCAGTCTATCTTCAATAGGGAAGGAGGCTTATGCCTTGCTGAGGCCCAACTCTAATGGTTGTCTCTTTCCCGTCATTGCCACAAAAAAAGGTTCAGGAAAATGCCAGGAGAGTGGACCAGACCCCGGACACATCCGTCATGAATGTGGAGCTGAGCAAGGAAACGTTAGACACCATGCTGGACGGACTCAGTAAAATCAGAGACCAATTAGACTCAGTGGCCAAGTAGCCAACAAAGACCTATCCCCTTCCCCCTCCCCTCTTGTCCGTTTAGATGTTCTGACTTGTGCCCCCTCAAGACAGTTGACTATTTAGGAAGGCTGCCATCTAAGGGCTGGATAGCTCAGTTGGTAAGAGCACTGGTACATGTACGTTATACCAGAGGTCTTGGGTTCATGTCCCAGGCTAATAAAATTTTCTTTGCCATTTTTTTTTGTGTCAAAATTGTTAAAAACTTCCGAGTCAGCTTCTCCTTTGATACTTATGTTATTGTTTTGCATCAGTTTTGCATCACTTTGCTTATCACGTTGAGCAGGGCAACCCTCATTGAATATTATTGGATCACATCTTCATCGACGTTGAGATGCCGGTTCTTCTCGGAGCCACACTCCTTGACGGAGATGACTCACATGGTGTCATTGCAGACTTTCAGCATATTGGAGGGGAGATATAGGGCAGTATATTCCCCGGAGATATACGGCAATTAATGGTTGTATTGCTTCCCACCCCGGCAAATACTAGTTGACTACATGTATAAGGGAAGGCCGCCATCTCAGGGCTGGATAGCTCAGATGGAAGAGCACCGGTACGTTAATCCAGAGGTCTCGGGTTCAAGTCCCGGTCCAGTCAAAGTTAATATTTCAATTTGTTCAAAAGTTCCCAGTCAGTTTGTCCTTGGTTTGTTTGACTTCATATTGGAGGGTGTTTGGAGGATTATTGAAGTGAAATCCAGACTCACGGTCATGTCATCATGGACTGTAATGCACCAGGTCCGCCCTGTCCGCTCACTTTGAACTTTGATAATCCTAATCTGGTGATGTACCTCACCATCTGCAAATTCTGGGTAGGACACTATGGTTTACATGCAAAATAATCATAACGTCAGAATGATCCAGTACTTTGAGAAGCTTAAAGTGGATAGCTTTTTAATGTAAGCACTGCAGTTTACATATATTCCATGCTGACAGAAAAGCATAAATTACCACAGTGCAGCAAGCAGGATATTATAATTTTTAAAATCAGAACCACGTAAAGTGAGTTTGCACAGTTACCCCAGCAAAGCATTCTCAGTTACAACAAGGATAGCTTTGAAAACAAACAAAATATGATTACCTTTAATATTTACTCGTACACCATTCTAAAAAATAAATGTTTAATATCTTTATGCTGAAAATTCATATGTTTAGCATTTTTTTGGGAATGTCTTACATATTATGAACTCATCTGTAATATTTTAAAGAATAAAATTTGTATATTACACGATATTGAGATTGATTTGAAGAGTGGAATGCTTCTGACTGGCGCCTTCATCCTCTATCAAAGATACATGTAGTTGACCATTTTGAAAGGCCCTGTGTAAGTGCTGGATAGCTCAGGCGGTAGAGTACTGCTCTCCCATACATCAGGTGCCTGAGTTCAACTGACCGACTGCGCCCTGTAGGTCACGTGACCTACAGTGGGCATCAAACCATAACAAAACATGGCGGCGCCCATACATGACGACTGTTTGCACGTGACGCAATCGGACAATTCTCTGTCCAGTCGAATTGTCTTTGCAATTTGCTTGAACCAATTTTCGGTTTTTTTTTCTTTCCTTTCCTTGATTTGAATGTGCCTGTTGGACAACCAGTAAATATTCCTTTCCTGAAATGACGATAAGACTTGAAGATTTGCAGGGTGAAAATACCTAGTGGAAGGATTGCGGTGAGACCATTGTAACATCTCTTTTGAGACGGAGTGTGGCTATGAAAAGAGCCGGTAACTCTCCTGTATGTGAGTTACTGGCTCTTTTCAAAGCCGCACTCCGTCTCAAAGGGTATAGATATATTACATGGTATTACCGGAAGCCTCCCAGTAAACGATGATAATATAATACCAGTTATTAGTCTACTCAAAGCATCAAAATACTTGGTGGACTAGAAGTTAGAACCCCGAGAGACTAACTCGTAATAAAAAAAAAATGAGGCACGAGCTTTCGTAGCCTGCAGCTACGTCATCGGATGATGCGTTCTCGTTCTCATGCGAACGCCCCCCGATTGCAACGCCGGACGGTATGGATTCGACCCCCTGCTCGGTCGGGTTAAGTGGCCGGTGACGTCTGCACTGGAAAGCAGGAGCCGCGTGCTCGAATCTCCGGCCACTGGAGCTGCCGCTGTGGCTTTTTTGAAATTTGAAGCATGCAGGCGACTGGGCAAAAGCACTGACGCTACCAAAATGTCGGACAGGAAAACAAAAACGCCCTCAACGGATATCATTCGTCCCAGAGTCAAAATCATAAACCACGTCCCATCTGTCGCTCAAAACTCACTGAATGCGACGAAATATCACCGACCAGCAACCCTACAGTACCGTCTAGATAGCTAGGATTTAGGATGGCATACAAAGGCACCTTTGTGGATACAAGGAAAGAAGGCATCCCGGATTCAGCGACATCAAGTTGGAGAAGAATGGTGCGGCAAAAGAGTTTTTTTTAAATATTTGGTTAGCTATGATAATTTTAGGTATTTCACCGTTTCTGCAGCGAGTAGTGTGAATACCACTTCTGCGACCACCCATCAAATGCTTTCGATATTTAAGGCTTGGCTATTGGAGTACATTTTCAGGGTACATTGATCGAGCAGCATCATTTGAATATCGGCATCAGGCTAAACCCTTTTCATTTGTGCACATATGTATGCTGCAGTGGAGGAAAGATCTGTGTATAGACCATCCGCACAGTGTATCTGCGGAAGCTTTCGTGTTAGTTTCCTTTTTATGTCGTCATCGGCGAGTCGAGAGTGGCCACTAGCCTTGTCCAAGGCGGTCTCTCCGACACGGCTCCTGGCAGATATCCGGGCCATACGCACGCAAACCTCCGTACGGCACAACGGCACTATACCACGCCGGCTGCAAGCTGTATACACGGCTCGCAGACCGCACCGCTGCCGTACCACACGCAATAGCACGTGTGCGTACATGTGTACGTGTACGAGTCTGTACGCAGCTGTCCTGGCCGCCCCTAGTTACCGACGGGCGGGGAATGGTGCACAGCGTGCGAAAGCTATGATCAATGGGGCTGCATTTCTGAAGGCCGGATTTTGATTTCTTAATCGGCGACCAACGCCGTGGTCAAGGCTATACATGGCCACATGACCAACAGTATACAAAGACAAGAGACGTGAGTTTAGTTCATCTCTCGTAGTAGATGCTGTCATTGATTCGGGAAAGTCGCGTTAGTTTGACCACAGAGAAAGGGTTTGACACACACACACTGACGGCACTGGGGGATGGAGTGGGTTTTAGTCCCAGAAAGGGTTGGTGCCCTTGTGGGTCGGGCTCGGATCCACGCTGATCGTGACGGCGGGCGCGGGGCACCGAGGAGAGAGTGTCAGCGGCTCGAAGACCACGGGGTTGGAGTCCCAGGACACCGGGTCGGCGGAGCCGGAGCTGTCACCGGCCGGCTCGCCGGAGACCGGGGAAGCCCGGCCGGCGTCTCCTGATCCGGGCGCCGGCTTCTCCTCGTCCCCGGCACCGGCACCGGCGCGGCTCTTGGCCGTCATCGCGTCCCAGCGGCGCGCCAGGAAGGACCGCTCCCCGCCCGCTCGGGCTCGGGAGAGTCTCGGTGAGAGATCGGCCCCTCGTTCCTTCCCTCTCCGCGCCAGCAGGCTCTCCGAGGATTTGCTCCGTGCGCTGCCCAGCAGCCCCGCCGACGCCTCGGCTCTGCTCCTCCGGCCTCTGCCTCCGTCGCCGTCGCCGCCGCCCACCAGGAGGCAGTCCTCCTCGGTCTCCTCCTCGTCGTCCCCGTCCTCGCAGTGCCAGCTGCGTCGCCGCAGGGAGCGAGGGGCGGTGGGCAGGGTCAGGCGGCTAGCGGCCGCCGTGCACAGGCCCTTGCCAGCCCGCCGCAGCTCGGCCGAGATACGCTTCACCCGCGTCTGCACGGGCGACCTCAGCGAGTCCTGCACCAGATCTGCATGCACAAAAATTACAGACGGGGAGGGATTTTTGAGAGGGGAACGCACGATTATTTTAAAGGGGAATTCGGAAACCCAGAGAAAAAATGTTGGCTTATCTGATTGGGTGTTCAAAACAACCTACAATTACCTATGTGCTACTCACCTACGAGTTTCATTAAGAGGGAAAAATCATGAAATTCGGTGGTCGAATTCGCGTTCCTGCAAACCGCCATCTTTTTTAATAGCCCGTCAGTCACTGCGGGGGGTATGACGTCGCAACGGAAAACTCCCACCTCAGTGAGGCTATGGTTTATACACTGAGAGGGGTAACTACATTGAAGCAAGGCATGAACCTTTTTTTCTTTAAATGCATAATTCGCCCAAAACAAGGCTACAAAGTCACTCAAGGTTAAGGACTAAAGAAAGAAGAAATTACAGAGGGACTCAGGAATTAAGGCTGGAGATGGGAAACATGAACCAGGAAGGGAATTCTAGAGAGAGGCTGAACGAGGGAAGAAGCTATTCCGATACTTCTTTGTTCTACACCTTGGGATAGATAGAGTGTGTGGATGAGAGGAGGCAAACAGCCTGGTTGCTCGCTGAAAATGTCCTGACTGGGGGAACCAAGTCGGCAAGAGCCGAGGAACACCTTATATGGAAATATCGGTCGAGGAGACTCAGGGTGGCAGTGACGACCTAAGCTCCTTGCCAACAAGGATTATGACCCGCCTCCGCACCATATCATATAAGGCATGAGCCTCCGCCCCCTATTGGTGGTAGACTGCCAGCCAAGGCTGACAAATAGAACTGGGAGGGGTGACTAGTCTGAAGCAAGGCATAAGCCTCCATCCCTATTGAAGATAGACTGGCAGTCAAGGCTAACAAATAGAACTGGGATGGGTGACTAGTCTGAAGCAAGGCATGAGCCTCCATCCCTATTGGTGGTAGACTGCCAGCCAAGGCTGACAAATAGAACTGGGAGGGGTGACTAGTCTGAAGCAAGGCATAAGCATCCATCCCTATTGAAGATAGACTGGCAGTCAAGGCTGACAAATAGAACTGGGAGGGGTGACTAGTCTGAAGCAAGGCATGAGCCTCCATCCCTATTGGTGGTAGACTGCCAGCCAAGGCTGACAAATAGAACTAGGAGGGGTGACTAGTCAGAAGCAAGGCATGAGCCTCCATCCCTATTGGTGGTAGACTGCCAGCCAAGGCTGACAAATAGAACAGGGAGGGGTGACTAGTCTGAAGCAAGGCATGAGCCTCCATCCCTATTGGTGGTAGACTGCCAGCCAAGGCTGACAAATAGAACTGGGAGGGGGTGACTAGTCTGAAGCAAGGCATAAGCATCCATCCCTATTGAAGATAGACTGGCAGTCAAGGCTGACAAATAGAACTGGGAGGGGTGACTAGTCTGAAGCAAGGCATGAGCCTCCATCCCCTATTGGTGGTAGACTGCCAGCCAAGGCTGACAAATAGAACTGGGAGGGGTGACTAGTCTGAAGCAAGGCATGAGCCTCCATCCCTATTGGTGGTAGACTGCCAGCCAAGGCTGACAAATAGAACTGGGAGGGGTGACTAGTCTGAAGCAAGGCATAAGCATCCATCCCTATTGGTGGTAGACTGCCAGCCAAGGCTGACAAATAGAACTGGGAGGGGTGACTAGTCTGAAGCAAGGCATAAGTATCCATCCCTATTGAAGATAGACTGGCAGTCAAGGCTGACAAATAGAACTGGGAGGGGTGACTAGTCTGAAGCAAGGCATAAGCATCCATCCCTATTGGTGGTAGACTGCCAGCCAAGGCTGACAAATAGAACTGGGAGGGGTGACTAGTCTGAAGCAAGGCATAAGCATCCATCCCTATTGGTGGTAGACTGCCAGCCAAGGCTTACAAATAGAACTGGGAGGGGTGACTAGTCTGAAGCAAGGCATAAGCATCCATCCCTATTGGTGGTAGACTGCCAGCCAAGGCTGACAAATAGAACTGGGAGGGGTGACTAGTCTGAAGCAAGGCATAAGCATCCATCCCTATTGGTGGTAGACTGCCAGCCAAGGCTGACAAATAGAACTGGGAGGGGTGACTAGTCTGAAGCAAGGCATAAGTATCCATCCCTATTGAAGATAGACTGGCAGTCAAGGCTGACAAATAGAACTGGGAGGGGTGACTAGTCTGAAGCAAGGCATAAGCATCCATCCCTATTGGTGGTAGACTGCCAGCCAAGGCTGACAAATAGAACTGGGAGGGGTGACTAGTCTGAAGCAAGGCATGAGCATCCATCCCTATTGAAGATAGACTGGCAGTCAAGGCTGACAAATAGAACTGGGAGGGGTGACTAGTCTGAAGCAAGGCATAAGCATCCATCCCTATTGGTGGTAGACTGCCAGCCAAGGCTGACAAATAGAACTGGGAGGGGTGACTAGTCTGAAGCAAGGCATGAACCTCCATCCCTATTGGTGGTAGACTGCCAGCCAAGGCTGACAAATAGAACTGGGAGGGGGTGACTAGTCTGAAGCAAGGCATAAGCATCCATCCCTATTGAAGATAGACTGGCAGTCAAGGCTGACAAATAGAACTGGGAGGGGTGGCTAGTCTGAAGCAAGGCATAAGCATCCATCCCTATTGGTGGTAGACTGCCAGCCAAGGCTGACAAATAGAACTGGGATGGGTGACTAGTCTGAAGCAAGGCATAAGCATCCATCCCTATTGAAGATAGACTGGCAGTCAAGGCTGACAAATAGAACTGGGAGGGGTGGCTAGTCTGAAGCAAGGCATAAGCATCCATCCCTATTGGTGGTAGACTGCCAGCCAAGGCTGACAAATAGAACTGGGATGGATGACTAGTCTGAAGCAAGGCATGAACCTCCATCCCTATTGGTGGTAGACTGCCAGCCAAGGCTGACAAATAGAACTGGGAGTGGTGACTAGTCTGAAGCAAGGCATGAACCTCCATCCCTATTGGTGGTAGACTGCCAGCCAAGGCTGACATATAGAACTGGGAGTGGTGACCAATCTGAAGCAATTGGCATAAGCCTCCATCCTTATTTGTGGTAGACTGCCAGCCATTAAGGCTAATAAATGGAACTGGGAGGGGGTGACTATACTCTGACGCAAGGCAAAAGCCTCCATCCCTATCGGAGGCAGACTGATAGCCAAGGCTTGCAAATGGAAATAGGGGGGTAGGGGGTAGATGATTAGTCTGAAGCAAGGCACAAGCCTCCATTCCTATTATATGGTAGACTGCCAGCCAAGACCGACGAAATAATACAACTGCATGGGAAGGGGTGACACAGTGAAACAGTTGGGCGACGATACACGAAGTCAATGCACTAAGCCTTGGTTTGGTTGAAAAAAAAAAAAAAAAATCGGGCGATTAAGTAATAATTCACTCGCTGTTTTCTGGCTTTTAAAGTCACCACTTCCCGTGAAAGCCACTCTCTTTTGATTTTCAAAGAAAAAAACCGCTAATGTTTAAAAGCATCCTATCGATCAGCCTTTCAAGATTGGTCAAAGATCTTTAACCATAAAACTCTCAGCACTACTTAGGCCGATGCCTAACGCATTATGATCCGTTCGCTATAATGTATAACACTGTCGTGCAAATGGCCACTGCGACTGGTCTCTGCCTCATCGCCGATCCCTCCAACGAAATAAGGAGGCCGTTGCCCTCCAGCGGTGG
>OX465120.1:12805627-12811287 GCA_949987565.1 Luidia sarsii
TAGGGTTAGGGTTAGGGTTAGGGTTAGGGTTAGGGTTAGGGTTAGGGTTAGGGTTAGGGTTAGGGTTAGGGTTAGGGTTAGGGTTAGGGTTAGGGTTAGGGTTAGGGTTAGGGTTAGGGTTAGGGTTAGGGTTAGGGTTAGGGTTAGGGTTAGGGTTAGGGTTAGGGTTAGGGTTAGGGTTAGGGTTAGGGTTAGGGTTAGGGTTAGGGTTAGGGTTAGGGTTAGGGTTAGGGTTAGGGTTAGGGTTAGGGTTAGGGTTAGGGTTAGGGTTAGGGTTAGGGTTAGGGTTAGGGTTAGGGTTAGGGTTAGGGTTAGGGTTAGGGTTAGGGTTAGGGTTAGGGTTAGGGTTAGGGTTAGGGTTAGGGTTAGGGTTAGGGTTAGGGTTAGGGTTAGGGTTAGGGTTAGGGTTAGGGTTAGGGTTAGGGTTAGGGTTAGGGTTAGGGTTAGGGTTAGGGTTAGGGTTAGGGTTAGGGTTAGGGTTAGGGTTAGGGTTAGGGTTAGGGTTAGGGTTAGGGTTAGGGTTAGGGTTAGGGTTAGGGTTAGGGTTAGGGTTAGGGTTAGGGTTAGGGTTAGGGTTAGGGTTAGGGTTAGGGTTAGGGTTAGGGTTAGGGTTAGGGTTAGGGTTAGGGTTAGGGTTAGGGTTAGGGTTAGGGTTAGGGTTAGGGTTAGGGTTAGGGTTAGGGTTAGGGTTAGGGTTAGGGTTAGGGTTAGGGTTAGGGTTAGGGTTAGGGTTAGGGTTAGGGTTAGGGTTAGGGTTAGGGTTAGGGTTAGGGTTAGGGTTAGGGTTAGGGTTAGGGTTAGGGTTAGGGTTAGGGTTAGGGTTAGGGTTAGGGTTAGGGTTAGGGTTAGGGTTAGGGTTAGGGTTAGGGTTAGGGTTAGGGTTAGGGTTAGGGTTAGGGTTAGGGTTAGGGTTAGGGTTAGGGTTAGGGTTAGGGTTAGGGTTAGGGTTAGGGTTAGGGTTAGGGTTAGGGTTAGGGTTAGGGTTAGGGTTAGGGTTAGGGTTAGGGTTAGGGTTAGGGTTAGGGTTAGGGTTAGGGTTAGGGTTAGGGTTAGGGTTAGGGTTAGGGTTAGGGTTAGGGTTAGGGTTAGGGTTAGGGTTAGGGTTAGGGTTAGGGTTAGGGTTAGGGTTAGGGTTAGGGTTAGGGTTAGGGTTAGGGTTAGGGTTAGGGTTAGGGTTAGGGTTAGGGTTAGGGTTAGGGTTAGGGTTAGGGTTAGGGTTAGGGTTAGGGTTAGGGTTAGGGTTAGGGTTAGGGTTAGGGTTAGGGTTAGGGTTAGGGTTAGGGTTAGGGTTAGGGTTAGGGTTAGGGTTAGGGTTAGGGTTAGGGTTAGGGTTAGGGTTAGGGTTAGGGTTAGGGTTAGGGTTAGGGTTAGGGTTAGGGTTAGGGTTAGGGTTAGGGTTAGGGTTAGGGTTAGGGTTAGGGTTAGGGTTAGGGTTAGGGTTAGGGTTAGGGTTAGGGTTAGGGTTAGGGTTAGGGTTAGGGTTAGGGTTAGGGTTAGGGTTAGGGTTAGGGTTAGGGTTAGGGTTAGGGTTAGGGTTAGGGTTAGGGTTAGGGTTAGGGTTAGGGTTAGGGTTAGGGTTAGGGTTAGGGTTAGGGTTAGGGTTAGGGTTAGGGTTAGGGTTAGGGTTAGGGTTAGGGTTAGGGTTAGGGTTAGGGTTAGGGTTAGGGTTAGGGTTAGGGTTAGGGTTAGGGTTAGGGTTAGGGTTAGGGTTAGGGTTAGGGTTAGGGTTAGGGTTAGGGTTAGGGTTAGGGTTAGGGTTAGGGTTAGGGTTAGGGTTAGGGTTAGGGTTAGGGTTAGGGTTAGGGTTAGGGTTAGGGTTAGGGTTAGGGTTAGGGTTAGGGTTAGGGTTAGGGTTAGGGTTAGGGTTAGGGTTAGGGTTAGGGTTAGGGTTAGGGTTAGGGTTAGGGTTAGGGTTAGGGTTAGGGTTAGGGTTAGGGTTAGGGTTAGGGTTAGGGTTAGGGTTAGGGTTAGGGTTAGGGTTAGGGTTAGGGTTAGGGTTAGGGTTAGGGTTAGGGTTAGGGTTAGGGTTAGGGTTAGGGTTAGGGTTAGGGTTAGGGTTAGGGTTAGGGTTAGGGTTAGGGTTAGGGTTAGGGTTAGGGTTAGGGTTAGGGTTAGGGTTAGGGTTAGGGTTAGGGTTAGGGTTAGGGTTAGGGTTAGGGTTAGGGTTAGGGTTAGGGTTAGGGTTAGGGTTAGGGTTAGGGTTAGGGTTAGGGTTAGGGTTAGGGTTAGGGTTAGGGTTAGGGTTAGGGTTAGGGTTAGGGTTAGGGTTAGGGTTAGGGTTAGGGTTAGGGTTAGGGTTAGGGTTAGGGTTAGGGTTAGGGTTAGGGTTAGGGTTAGGGTTAGGGTTAGGGTTAGGGTTAGGGTTAGGGTTAGGGTTAGGGTTAGGGTTAGGGTTAGGGTTAGGGTTAGGGTTAGGGTTAGGGTTAGGGTTAGGGTTAGGGTTAGGGTTAGGGTTAGGGTTAGGGTTAGGGTTAGGGTTAGGGTTAGGGTTAGGGTTAGGGTTAGGGTTAGGGTTAGGGTTAGGGTTAGGGTTAGGGTTAGGGTTAGGGTTAGGGTTAGGGTTAGGGTTAGGGTTAGGGTTAGGGTTAGGGTTAGGGTTAGGGTTAGGGTTAGGGTTAGGGTTAGGGTTAGGGTTAGGGTTAGGGTTAGGGTTAGGGTTAGGGTTAGGGTTAGGGTTAGGGTTAGGGTTAGGGTTAGGGTTAGGGTTAGGGTTAGGGTTAGGGTTAGGGTTAGGGTTAGGGTTAGGGTTAGGGTTAGGGTTAGGGTTAGGGTTAGGGTTAGGGTTAGGGTTAGGGTTAGGGTTAGGGTTAGGGTTAGGGTTAGGGTTAGGGTTAGGGTTAGGGTTAGGGTTAGGGTTAGGGTTAGGGTTAGGGTTAGGGTTAGGGTTAGGGTTAGGGTTAGGGTTAGGGTTAGGGTTAGGGTTAGGGTTAGGGTTAGGGTTAGGGTTAGGGTTAGGGTTAGGGTTAGGGTTAGGGTTAGGGTTAGGGTTAGGGTTAGGGTTAGGGTTAGGGTTAGGGTTAGGGTTAGGGTTAGGGTTAGGGTTAGGGTTAGGGTTAGGGTTAGGGTTAGGGTTAGGGTTAGGGTTAGGGTTAGGGTTAGGGTTAGGGTTAGGGTTAGGGTTAGGGTTAGGGTTAGGGTTAGGGTTAGGGTTAGGGTTAGGGTTAGGGTTAGGGTTAGGGTTAGGGTTAGGGTTAGGGTTAGGGTTAGGGTTAGGGTTAGGGTTAGGGTTAGGGTTAGGGTTAGGGTTAGGGTTAGGGTTAGGGTTAGGGTTAGGGTTAGGGTTAGGGTTAGGGTTAGGGTTAGGGTTAGGGTTAGGGTTAGGGTTAGGGTTAGGGTTAGGGTTAGGGTTAGGGTTAGGGTTAGGGTTAGGGTTAGGGTTAGGGTTAGGGTTAGGGTTAGGGTTAGGGTTAGGGTTAGGGTTAGGGTTAGGGTTAGGGTTAGGGTTAGGGTTAGGGTTAGGGTTAGGGTTAGGGTTAGGGTTAGGGTTAGGGTTAGGGTTAGGGTTAGGGTTAGGGTTAGGGTTAGGGTTAGGGTTAGGGTTAGGGTTAGGGTTAGGGTTAGGGTTAGGGTTAGGGTTAGGGTTAGGGTTAGGGTTAGGGTTAGGGTTAGGGTTAGGGTTAGGGTTAGGGTTAGGGTTAGGGTTAGGGTTAGGGTTAGGGTTAGGGTTAGGGTTAGGGTTAGGGTTAGGGTTAGGGTTAGGGTTAGGGTTAGGGTTAGGGTTAGGGTTAGGGTTAGGGTTAGGGTTAGGGTTAGGGTTAGGGTTAGGGTTAGGGTTAGGGTTAGGGTTAGGGTTAGGGTTAGGGTTAGGGTTAGGGTTAGGGTTAGGGTTAGGGTTAGGGTTAGGGTTAGGGTTAGGGTTAGGGTTAGGGTTAGGGTTAGGGTTAGGGTTAGGGTTAGGGTTAGGGTTAGGGTTAGGGTTAGGGTTAGGGTTAGGGTTAGGGTTAGGGTTAGGGTTAGGGTTAGGGTTAGGGTTAGGGTTAGGGTTAGGGTTAGGGTTAGGGTTAGGGTTAGGGTTAGGGTTAGGGTTAGGGTTAGGGTTAGGGTTAGGGTTAGGGTTAGGGTTAGGGTTAGGGTTAGGGTTAGGGTTAGGGTTAGGGTTAGGGTTAGGGTTAGGGTTAGGGTTAGGGTTAGGGTTAGGGTTAGGGTTAGGGTTAGGGTTAGGGTTAGGGTTAGGGTTAGGGTTAGGGTTAGGGTTAGGGTTAGGGTTAGGGTTAGGGTTAGGGTTAGGGTTAGGGTTAGGGTTAGGGTTAGGGTTAGGGTTAGGGTTAGGGTTAGGGTTAGGGTTAGGGTTAGGGTTAGGGTTAGGGTTAGGGTTAGGGTTAGGGTTAGGGTTAGGGTTAGGGTTAGGGTTAGGGTTAGGGTTAGGGTTAGGGTTAGGGTTAGGGTTAGGGTTAGGGTTAGGGTTAGGGTTAGGGTTAGGGTTAGGGTTAGGGTTAGGGTTAGGGTTAGGGTTAGGGTTAGGGTTAGGGTTAGGGTTAGGGTTAGGGTTAGGGTTAGGGTTAGGGTTAGGGTTAGGGTTAGGGTTAGGGTTAGGGTTAGGGTTAGGGTTAGGGTTAGGGTTAGGGTTAGGGTTAGGGTTAGGGTTAGGGTTAGGGTTAGGGTTAGGGTTAGGGTTAGGGTTAGGGTTAGGGTTAGGGTTAGGGTTAGGGTTAGGGTTAGGGTTAGGGTTAGGGTTAGGGTTAGGGTTAGGGTTAGGGTTAGGGTTAGGGTTAGGGTTAGGGTTAGGGTTAGGGTTAGGGTTAGGGTTAGGGTTAGGGTTAGGGTTAGGGTTAGGGTTAGGGTTAGGGTTAGGGTTAGGGTTAGGGTTAGGGTTAGGGTTAGGGTTAGGGTTAGGGTTAGGGTTAGGGTTAGGGTTAGGGTTAGGGTTAGGGTTAGGGTTAGGGTTAGGGTTAGGGTTAGGGTTAGGGTTAGGGTTAGGGTTAGGGTTAGGGTTAGGGTTAGGGTTAGGGTTAGGGTTAGGGTTAGGGTTAGGGTTAGGGTTAGGGTTAGGGTTAGGGTTAGGGTTAGGGTTAGGGTTAGGGTTAGGGTTAGGGTTAGGGTTAGGGTTAGGGTTAGGGTTAGGGTTAGGGTTAGGGTTAGGGTTAGGGTTAGGGTTAGGGTTAGGGTTAGGGTTAGGGTTAGGGTTAGGGTTAGGGTTAGGGTTAGGGTTAGGGTTAGGGTTAGGGTTAGGGTTAGGGTTAGGGTTAGGGTTAGGGTTAGGGTTAGGGTTAGGGTTAGGGTTAGGGTTAGGGTTAGGGTTAGGGTTAGGGTTAGGGTTAGGGTTAGGGTTAGGGTTAGGGTTAGGGTTAGGGTTAGGGTTAGGGTTAGGGTTAGGGTTAGGGTTAGGGTTAGGGTTAGGGTTAGGGTTAGGGTTAGGGTTAGGGTTAGGGTTAGGGTTAGGGTTAGGGTTAGGGTTAGGGTTAGGGTTAGGGTTAGGGTTAGGGTTAGGGTTAGGGTTAGGGTTAGGGTTAGGGTTAGGGTTAGGTTAGGGTTAGGGTTAGGGTTAGGGTTAGGGTTAGGGTTAGGGTTAGGGTTAGGGTTAGGGTTAGGGTTAGGGTTAGGGTTAGGGTTAGGGTTAGGGTTAGGGTTAGGGTTAGGGTTAGGGTTAGGGTTAGGGTTAGGGTTAGGGTTAGGGTTAGGGTTAGGGTTAGGGTTAGGGTTAGGGTTAGGGTTAGGGTTAG